>PVKP010019770.1:0-41858 GCA_004027715.1 Plecturocebus donacophilus | reverse complement strand
TAACTCCTCAGAGAAGCCAGCATCCAGGCCTCATCCGGCACGGCTAGAGCTCTTTGCACAGCAGCACCTGCTGCCAGCACAAAACTAACCCCCTCCCACCACACAACCCCCCCTGGCTGCCCCCACCTTGTTCCAGGGCTCTGTGGGATATATCAGCTGCCCCAAGGGAAAAAGGTGGCTTGTGGCTGAGGGACAGGGGAAGCACACAACGGAAACATACCTTGCACCCTACGTCAGAGAATCATATACAGTAACCTAAAGAGAAACTGAGTCATAGAGCCCTGAAAAATATACAGCAAGACGTGGTGGTATTCCAGACCTCGACTCACAAGCTCCTGGCTTCTAGTGTGCACCACAAGACCACTGGCTTTGTGTTCCTGAGCTAGTCGCTTTAATCCTCTGAGCATCGGAGTCTTTACCTGCAAAATGAGAATTGGTGATGTTCCCCAATGGGCTGGTCCAAGACAGATCAGAATGGGAATGGCCAATGATGATGGATACCTAGCCTAATCATTGACAACAGATCAATGATCACATTTCAGGAATGTATCATGTTGGTGATCCATGCTTCTTTCACTGTCTTGGTTTGGATTTTCCCAAAAGCTAGCCTCCAGATGAATAGCAGTTTTACACAGAATGTGAAGAAAGCTTCTGCTGGAGGGTGGGAAAAGGAGATAAGGAAGAAGCCAGTCATAGGAGATGCATTATCTATGGCAGTTATCACCATGGGAAACATCGGGAGATTCTGCAGAATACCCACCTCAATGTTATTGCACCTGAGTGGGAGGGAGGTGGAGTATTGACACACTGACTCCCGTCTGTTAGCAGTTGAGGGCTTCCTGGGAGTCTTAATTCCCAGCGTCTCTCTGCCTGCCACTCACAAGGACAAAGCAAATTTCGGTGACCAGAAAGACCCTTAGACAAAGAGCATTTGGCGTTGGCCATTAGAATGGGCCAGGTGCATGTAGAAATGTTTTGTGCTATGAACAATGTGGGTGGAGCACTAAAATACATGCTGCATCCTCCTCCCTTCTCCACCTGGAGAAACACTTTATCTTCCTCAAGACTCAGCTCAGAGTATAATTTCCTCTGTGAAACCTTCTGCTAATCTCCCAAGGAGAATGGGAATTTGCTTTCTTGCAGCAACTTTATCTTGTCTCTCTTACAAATGTTGCTTCCATTCATTTGCTGGACATTCCCTCAAAGGCAGCCAGGCACCAGGTACTGGGCAGATCTCTGATCACACTGCACTGGAACTGTTTTTGACTTGCCTGTGAGCACTAGCCCATGAGTTCTCTGCAGGTGGGACTGTGTGAGATTCATTTTTGCGTCTCTAGCTCCTAGCACATAGTAAGCACTCCGTGTTGGCTGATTTACACTCCAAAGTAAAAGTAATCCAATAATACATGAAAAACACTTGACTTGGAACAAGACCTGCCACAATCAAAGTCCTGAAAAAAAAATGGTAGTTAATGTTGTGTGGATACAAACTGTGTGGGTCCCTCTTGAACATATCACAACCTTAATATGTTCTGGAAGGTACCCTCTTCATCCCAGGTGCTCCAAACGACAGAGCTTGAATTCCCTTGGGAATTCCCTTGGGAATTCCCTTGGGAGCCCCCGCACAAGAGCCACCCAAAATTAGACCTGCCCCTGCTGCTGCTTAAAATTAGAAGGAGTTTGCATTCCAAGATGCCAACAGGTGCGAGCAATAGTTCATGGACCAAAATAAATCAGTGACATACTATGGCTTAAATTTAGATGAACCCTCTCGGTTCAAACTGTTGTCCATGTCGGGTGGTTGTCTTGGGTAAAGGGCAGACAGGAGGATGCTCAAACTGCTCAAAGCCTGAACTCAGGAGATGAAGGGAATCCACATAGACTGAAAATGTATCTGGTGCTCAGCCCTGTGCCAGCAGTCTGGACTGAATGATGCAGCTGAATGTGCACAGTGGTGCTGGAAAACAGTGCTGTCCTTATTATCCCCCTACCTTGCCCATGACAAAACAGCTTCAGGACAGGGACTTGTCCAGAGACACCCAGCTAGCAGGAGGAAGAGCAGGTTTGAAACTTCGCCTCTCACTGGCTGCTCCAGGCTTGTTTCAGGGACCCAGACTACCCACCACCCCTATTTCCCTAAGTAGCCTTTGTCTGGGGGGATCATGTGTCCTGGCGCTGAACACACTGACTGGACAAAGCAATGGTTGTGTGCCCTAGTGCAAGCCACTCACTGGCCAGGGACTCATGGGTGGAAAGGATGAACTGAACCAATCAGATGTCACCTGGAGGAATGTGCTCTAAGCAACTGTCCTAAGAGGAAGGGATGGAGTAAGGAAGCGAGAGAGGTGGGGCAGCAGCCCAGAGCAACGCGGTCATATAATGACCTCAGCAAATACTAAGGAGCAGGTGGGCATATTACACTGTCTCCTTAACTCACCCCTGGAAATGTTACCCCCTTATACAGATGAAAGCAACTGGGTATTGGCGAGGTCACCCAGCAACCCCAAAGAGAGATGAAGACAAGGCTTCAGATTGCAAAGTCTTCCAGTCTCCTGTAGGAACTGGGGGGAGTACGCATATTCACACGTGTGCACAGGTATGGGAGAGTGCGTGTGTGTGTGAGTGGCCATGTGTGTGCCCACACGGATGTGAGTGTCACACGGGAAGGACGGGACAATGAGGGATTCAGAGCAGGGTGGTAGTTAAGGTGGCTGCAATGGGTGCCCCACCCCTCAAGCCACCAGTAACTCTGGGTTCCTCTCCACATGTCCCCTGTTTTCCAACAATGGGGCCACATCAGCCCCACCAGGGCTCCACTGGAAATTGTTGTTGATACCTACAAAGAAAGGGCCTTTCACTGTCCAGACTTTCCTGGGCTGGTTGCTCTCCCAGGATCAGCACAGGGGCTTTCTGTGAGCTCTGGAAGAAAGTAGGCTGCGCTTAAGAAAAAGAGTTCGCAGCCAGGCGTGGTGGCTCACACCTGTAATCCCAGCACTCTGGGAGGCTGAGGCAGGCAGATCACAAGGTCAAGAGATGGAGACCATCCTGACATAGTGAAACCCCATCTCTACTAAAATACAAAAATTAGCCGGGCATGGTGGCGGGCACCTGCAGTCCCAGCTACTCAGGAGGCTGAAGCAGAATTGCTTGAACCCAGGAGGTGGAGGTTGCAGTGAACCAAGATCACACCATTACACTGCAGTCTGGTACCTGGCGACAGACGGAGACTGTCTCAAAAAAAAAAAAAAAGAAAAGAAAAGAAAATGAGTTTGCAAAGGAGTAGATTTTCAGTCTGGCTCAGTTGGATGCCATTGATCTCTTTCTCTAAACGACCCTAAACAGTGAGAGAGTCCTACTCAGAAGTTCTGATCCAGGCTGGGTAAGGCTCTGCCCCTACCAGCCCTCTGTGTGCTGCCAAACAAAGGCACCAGGCTTTGGAAGAAGCTACTTCAGGACAAATTCTAGGTCCTCTGCCTGGAGCCAGCTCTAACCTCCCTGAACCTGTCTCTCCATCAGCCACGTCAGTCACATGGGGAATATTCCTCTTTCATAGGTTGTTCCAAAGAAGTTAAAACTATAAAGTCACCGATCAGTAACAGTCGGTTTCTTTGAGGATCTTGCACGATGACATAAAATGAAACTACTAAGTGTCAGGATCACTGGGTTCCACTTTTTCACCTAGTCGTTGACATACTGCATGATTTGAGGCAGCCCCCGTCCTCTCTGGACCATAGTGATCTCAGTTCTATAATTAATTAAAGCGTTAGCCCCAATTCATTGATTGACACCTACTATGTGCCGAGTCTTAGACTCAGCATGGAAGGTATAGATGTGAAGGTGACAAAGCAGGTCCCTGTGGCATCTGAGAAGGATTTACCTCGACAACTTAGGTAACTACTACTGGTGACGGACCTTTGGAAGAAGAGGCATCCAAGCTAACTCCTCTTCTTCTTTCTTGGGAGGTTGCAAGAGTAAAGGGCATGTTCAAGGAAAAAGGAAGTCCCCCTCCAGGGTTCTCCTAGTTCTGTTTGTTGACTGGCTCGTTGAGTAGGTAACCTACCTGTGCACACACACACACCAGCGTGGACATGTGTACACATGCGGCACACACGCCCACCGGAACGAAGGGCTCCCCAGGCCCAGGAATAGTGTCTTAGCCAAAAGGGTTGATTCAAGAGAAAACAGGAAGCAGCTCCGAGGGTTCAAGCCTCCCTCAGCAATCCCGTTCCTTTTCCACAGATTACGAGAATGAGATTGGACGGCGGAGGGTGGAGAGGTGCGTCATGCTCCTGCTATTTCCTGACGTCCTTCCCAGTGCCCCCGAGGCCCAGATCCAGTGGAATTATCTCCTCCCTGGCTGGGAGGGAGCTAGCTTAGAGCCAAAAACACCAAGATACGGGGAAGAAGACCGAAGAACTGTACAAACAAGCTAGGCTCGTGGCTTTAGGCCAAGAGGAACTGGGCCAACAACCCTCCCCTGCTCCAGTCCAAAGCCAGATGCTGGCTGGCCCTCCAGCTATTGGCCACAGAGGTGATGGGGTCCCACTTCGGGATCCGAGCCCTGCTTGAGTAAGACTGACAGGGGGCTGGTGTGTGAACCTAGAGAGAAGCAGGAGCCTGGGTACGTTCCTTTCTCTTTTTCTTTCCCTTTCCCCCAGTCCCTGCCTCCTCACCTTGTCACCTGTGTATGTCTCTCTGTTTCTCTTTGCAGTGTTGGCCCAATATTTTCCTCTCAAACAAGTAGGGTGAAGCTGGCAGGATGTCTAAAAAATCCAAAAACTTGCTATCAAACCCAAATTAACATAAGACACCCTGTTCTGTCTATCACACTGACAAAATTGGAAACATCAATAATATTCCTCATTAACAAGGGGAGAGTAAACAGACTCTCTCAAAAACTGTTAGTGGGAGTAAAAGCCCACATTAAATGTGCATGCTCCTGACCAAGCAATGCACTGGCACCAAGTCAGTATGCACAAAGACTTATGAGGAGTGTAAGAATACAATGGTATGGTTTATACGCCATTGTTTCCATGCAATTTGGCAATAATGCATGAATGATCTAAAGGGAACTGGTTAAATAAGTCAGGGTGTCACCGCCATATGGAATATTATGCAAATATATAAAAGAATGAGCTAGGTCTACATGTCAGGGCATAGAAAGACATCCATGAACAAAGAAAGTCACATAAAGGTTTAGCTGGAAGAGCTTAAACGAGTATGTCTGGGCCGGGCGCAATGGCTCACGCCTGTAATCCCAGCACTTTGGGAGGCCGAGGCAGGCAGACCATGAGGTCAGGAGTTTGAGACCAGCCTGACCAACATGCTGAAACCCCATCTCTACTAAAAATACAAAAGTTAGCCAGGAGTGGTAGTGGGCACCTGTAATCCCAGCTACTCAGGAGGCTGAGGCAGGAGAATCACTTGAACCTGGGAGGCGGAGGTTGCAGTGAGCCGAGATTGTGCCACTGCACTTAGCCTGGGTAACAGGGCAAGACTCCATCTCAAAAAAAAAAAAAAGTATGTCTGAACACCTCAGTGGCTTACTACAGAAAGGTGCGTTTCTTGCTCACACAAAGTGTGATGGAGGCCTGGTCACTCTCCAGGGTAGCTGTGCTCCATGTTGTGACTCAGTGATCCAATCTGAGTCCACCGTGGCTCTACTGTCTCAATACCATATCAGCATCCTGTTCACTACAGAGGGAAGAGAACACAGAGAGAACTCACACCTGATCATGCGTGCACCACCCTTTGCTGGGAAGTCACATGCCCTGCCTGATGACAAGAAGACAGGAAAATTGGAAGGAGTAAGTTGATTTTAAGTGAGCCATAAAAAAGCAAATGTAAGAATGGTCCCTGCTTTACATATGGGAAAATGAAGTCTCAGACAGACCATCACTTGCTGCAGTGAATGTTTTTAGCCCCCTTGCATCCATCCACCTCTTCTTCAGCCGAGGGTGTCATTACATCCCTTCAGAAAGACCTGCCCTACCCTCACCCACACAGAATGTGTGGGTCCTGATTGGCTGAGGTTAGTTGCTTCTACAATTCTCTCAGTCATAGTGATTGGTTCTGGGAGGTACTATAGTTCAGTCAGAGCCAATGAAACCAATAACACTCTCATTGGAGTTCTGTGTAAGCATCTGGATCAATCCATTCCTGAAACTAATACCAACCACTTTGGCCAATATATTGTTACTTCCTTACTCCCCCATTCCCTTTTTTGTGTGTGTTGATTTTTGTTTTGGTTTGTTTTTTTCTTAAGCCTCTTAGGGCCTATGTTTTTTAGATCAGGATTTAATACCAGGTCTTCCAGATTCCAATGCCCACTCTCTTAACCAGCAATATAAGGTACCCCGTCTTAGGTGATGGAGGAGAAGGGACCTTATATATTTTCTGGTCCAAACCCTTTTATTTCACAAATGAGATTGAGACTCAGGGAAGTCAAGTGACTCCCCTGAGATCACAGAGCAAGCCCATCTCAGAGCCTGCACTGCCGTCCGTAGACCCTTGATCTTGCCACAAAACCTCCACCCGCAGTGACCTGACCTAAGCCCCTTGTGTGACTCTGAGGCCCTGGGGTGTCAGCATCACTTTTTATTTAAACAGATGATGGCCGAGGCCCACCCTGATACCCTTGGCTGTGAACTATGTTCCAAGCCATTGGTTGTCAATAACAGTTCAAGTGCTGACATTTGAGAATGACTTAGTTTCTTTTTCATTTCATTTAGTGTGGATTCTAATGACATCATCCTCACTCAGTCACCTTCTGATGGGTTTTGTCCATTGCAGAGAAAGCCAGAGATTTCCAGTTGGCCTTCTGCAGGAATTGCATGTCCAACCTCTCAAGGTCTCCAAGCCTCAGTTTCCTTCCCAATAAAATGGTGAAAATGATAGCACCTACCTCACAGAACATTGTCAGAATTAAATGAAATCGCACGTGATGGAGCTAAGCACAGCACACAGTGCAAATGGCATTGTGTAAACACCAGTTTGCCTTTTCCTCAACACCCCCCGACGGCGCCCAGCAATGTCATGAGTTCTCTGGGCCCTAACAAAGTTCTCTCCACTCTGAGCCTGTTTCCCCAAGGGCAAAGTGAGACCAAGACACTCTAAGGGCCTTCCAGCTTTCACAGCTGGACAGCCAGCTGGAGAACAGCATTGAGCTGATTGCTGCAATTCCCTGGACACCTGCAGGGTACCAGGTCTGCATTAGGGCCCCTCCCTCCATTAGCTCACCAGCCCTCGTGGGAGTGGATACTTTTTCCCCAATTTGCAGAGGAGGAAAGTGAGGCCAGAGAGATCCAGGGAGACTTGCACTGGCAGTCCAGATCCAACATTCCTGGACACTTCCCTAAGCAAGCAAGTTAGACTTGATTCCAAGTTTCAACACTCCACAGCATGTTTTCTATGTTTCCTTTGAATGAGAGGCCACAGCTGATGGATGGGGAAACCCAAGTCCAGAGGGTCTGATGGACTTGCCCCAGAGCCACCCAGCCATAAGCAAGAGGTGCAAAGTTGGAGCCCAGGGCACGTGATTCCCAATAAATCATCCTTTTTATCAGACCACATGATCCTTTCGGACTGAGCCCTTCTCTGCTCCTTCCAAACAGAAGACATGGAGTTCTTTTCAGCTCCATATTTTTGAGATCAGGAGGTGGGAAGAACTTGAGTTTGAACTCTGCCCCTATAGGTTCTTAAACTTAGGTAACTACTACTAGTGACTGACCTTTGGAATCGCTCCAGCTGGCCCCAGGATGACTCCTGAGGAAGAAACGTGAGTGTGACAGTGCCAAAGAGGACAAGCTTTGGAAAAGAATAGATCTAATGTCTGCCTCTCAATTACAGCTGTGTGGTCTTGGACAAGTTACCTTACCTCTCTGAGCCTCAGTCTGTCCTTGTGTACTATGGAGATAATAAGAGCTGGCTGTGACATTACCAAGTGGCTAGAAAAAAGTAAAGTGGATCTGCACAAACTGATAATGAATCAAATCTCTAACGTGTTATTAAGCAGAAAAATAATATTGTGGGACACTGGTGTGACTGTGTTTGTGGATGTACCTTCTTCTCCCTCATCCTCCACTCTTGCAGCAGACAACAGGAATGGCCTTAATTCTCCAGCATGTACCGCAGCATCCATGCCCTTGGCCACGTGACCTACAGTGCCCTCACACTCTGATCTTAGGGTGTCTTGTCACATGGTTCAACCACATGACTTGCTTTGGCCAATGAGATGTTAACAGGCATGATGCTTGTGTATTTCACTTGTGCTTTCCTGCTCTTCCAGGATTGCCATGAGAACATTGCCCTGGGCAGCCTTTTGGAAGATGATTGACAAGGGGGCTCAGATGAGTTGTCCCCAGCTGAGGCCATCCTAGATCAACCAACAGCCAGGCCAGCCCCTGGAAATGTAGGCCAGCCCCTGGAAATATAAGCCAGCCCAGCCAAAGAAGGAAGAACCATCCAACCAAACCCAGTCTAAATCATCAACCTGCAGATCATAAGTGAAATAAATGCCTGTGAATTGACACCATGACATTTGGGGATGGTTTGTTAGCGTAGCATTGTTTTGTCAATAGATGACTGACACATCCCTCACCCTATCCTGTTAATTCAATTCCACCTTCCAAATATCTCTGAACCTTTTTATTTACCTCCTCTCCTTTCCCACCACCACTGGACTCTAAGCCACCAATTTCTCTCTCCTGGATTTCTGCAAGACTCTCCTTACAGGTCATCCTCCTACAGATTCTTGGCCCTTCCAGTCAATCCAACGTGGCTCCAATCAGCAACCTTGCAGAAGCTTTGAGGGCATGTGATCTTTTTGTGTTTCTAAGTGTGTGAAGTGGAAATACTCAAAGGTAAAATTGAAGATGGTCTACCATGAGTACTAAGTGGACACCAAGCAGTCAACAGCCAGCCAAGAATGACAATCCAAGGATCCCAGTGCCAGCTCACCACAGCTGCCACGAGGATTAAATAGACACAAGCTCTACCCGCTAGGAGGAAGTGACAACTAAATAAAAGGAACTCTGAAATTGGAGTCCAGTCTCCTCATTTTAGATCCAGGGAAACTGAGGCAGGGAGTGACAAAGCAACCTGTCCAGAGTTACACAGTGCCCAGGAACCTGAAGGGGAAGGAAGAGTGCCAGTGTCATGAGGCAGTGTTCTGGTTCTTGTCGCTGGTGTGCCCCAGCACCCACCACATGCTTTGGCTCATATTTGTTGATAAATGAACCAAGGGTCTAGATGCTTCCTAACTTTTGCCACATCCTCTCCAAACCCCTTCCCACACACACTCGCCTCTAACCTGAACAAGGCTGAGGGTGGGAACGGTTCTCCCACAGCCAGCAGAAGAGAGGTCTGGAGTCACCCTTCTGTATGTTCACTTGATCAGTAAATCTTGGCTCCACATGTACCTCGAGCAGAGCTGCTAAGAAGCCTCAGCAACACCAGGAAGAATCCATGATGGGGGCTGGGGGGTTGCTGGAGGAGCTACAAGCGATTCAGACCATCCCAGGCTTGTACCTTGGCTCAACCAAATGGCTGCGCCCTATTGTGCATCTCTTTGTCCAACTGTGAGATGGGTATAACAGACCCCATCACACAAGAGGCGACTGGTAAATATTAGCCCTTCTTGTTGCAGCACTGGGGCCTTGGCCACCTTCTTTCATTTTGTTAATTTTTTAAAATGTGGATATAAACAACAACAACAAAAAAAAGGCCTTTGAGGACCCCCTCAAAGAAGGCATCTGAAAGGAACACTCAAAGAATCACCTTTCCTAGAGAGTGTCTGCAAGAGGGGGGACGCTTCCTCCTGCCCAACCTTAGCAGCCACTGCAAAATGTTTTTCCACTCATATATTCACTGTGCAGGATGAACTCTGGCCAGATGTGGACAAAAGTGACTAGGGAGTGGTGGCTCAGCTCCAACAGAAGGAAAATGGAGCTAAGGGCCCGATGCCTCTGGGTGTTCAGCTGGTGGCCACGCTGTACCCAGGCCACACTGCAGAGTGGAGAAGGGGGTGGATCTGAAACCAGCCCTCATGTCCAGCCCACAGCAGGGATCCCAGGAGTCAAAGAGGCTGAGGCTTGAATTCCAGTTCAGCCACCTACGGTCTGACTACAAGCAAGTCCCTGTTCCTGTCTGAGCCTCAGTTTCTCTATGCCATTGGGAGTATGGCAGCTGGTTGGGTCCTGGTGAAGGATAAGAGAAAACGACCTGAGCATAGGAGTCTGTTGAGGTACACATGTGTGTGTGCATGTGTGTGTACCTGTGGGTATCTATGTGTGTGCATGCATATGTGTGCACCCGTGTGTATCTGCGTGTGTGCACATGCATATGTTGTGCACCCGTATGTATCTGTGTGTGTGCACCTGTGTGTATCTGTGTGTATATGTGTACATGCACGCATATGTGTGTATACACACTCCTTGCAGAGTACCCAGTAGGTGTGACTATCTGAGCAAGTGTTTGAGCCGGGGCTGGAACTGAGGGGATACCTGCGAGATGCCCGGAATACAGGCTTCCTGGAGGCCTCCAGTCCCAGTCCTGCTGGGGGTTCCTGTTTGCATCACTCCAACATCCCCTGGATGACCAGGTAGGAAAAATGAGCCGTAACCTCCCCAGTCTGGCCACCACCTTCCAGCTCTCAAGCCCCCTCCCTCTCTAGCCAGCCTTCAGCAACCTTCCAGGCAAGAAGGAGTTAACTAGATGCCCTTCCAAAGCAAATAGGGCCCAGAGCACAGCCAGCCCAGAACTCAAAACACACGAGAAGAGGGAAGCCCCTTCCCGCATCCCCCATCCCCTCCCCCACTCCAGGCTGCTTTTGTGCGGTTCCTCTTGCACACCCTGCCCTCTTTCCCTCCTGCCCCTGGCTGTCGCTAGCAAGTCCCAGGGATTTTCCCACCCCCTCCCACCTTCTCTCTGTCTCTTTGTGTCCCCAGTCTGCTCCTGCCTAGGGTAGAGGCAATGGGGCTACCAGCTGACTTGTTCTCCATTACTCCCTGGCTCTTCCCAGCCCTAGACCCCCGACCTGTGCAGGGGAGCCCTGCCTGGAGACCCCCTTCTGTCACACACCATTGTGGGAGCACGGGGCTCTATCAACACCTCTGTGCTGCCTCCATTGACTCTGAAGGTGCACGTGAAATGCACACATTGAACCACCCACTTACTCCTGGGCCCAGAAGTAATTTCCTCTCCCCGGGGAGATCTGTAGCAGAGGCAAGGCTGACAGCAGCCATATCTGGGCCTGTGTCCTCTGTATGGGCCACACATAGCCCCTGTCTGGGCCTGCCGCCCTCCTGGAAAATGAAGTTGCAGCTGCCAGGCCTCCACAGGGCAACTGTAAGGCTGGAAGGAGACCTAGGGTGGGAACGCGTCACACACTGCATGGGCAGCCCACCGGGTTCTCAGCATCACGGTGCCTCTACCTACCAGCTTTCTCCCTCCAGTGGGAGGTACTAAGAAGTAGAGAGGCATATGGCTCTTAGAATTCCTGCCCCGGTGAAACAGGGGCAGACTGGCACTGATGGTTGTGCGTTTTTGATGTTTTGGTTTTTTTTTTTTTTTTTTTTTTTGAGATGAAGTCTCTCTCTGTCTCCCAGGCTGGAGTCTAGCGGCGCAATCTCCGCTTACTGCAACCTCCGCCTCCCAAGTTCAAGTGATTCTCCTGCCTCAGCCTCCCGAGTAGCTGGGACCACAGGCGTGCAGCACCACGTCCAGCTAATTTTTGTATTTTTAGAAGAGATGGGAGTTTCACCATGTTGGCCAGGCTGGTCTGGAACTCCTGACCTCAGGTGATCCGCCCGCCTCAGCCTCCCAAAGTGCTGGGACTAGAGGCGTGAGCCACCGCGCCCGGCCTACGTTTTTGGTAAGAATAAGAATAGGAATATTTTACTGATCCCTGCACCTGTGCCTTCTGCTGTGCCCATTCTATTTAATCTACATGCCAATCCTGAAAGGAGGGTAGTACTGTCTCCATTTTACAGACGAGGAAACTGAGGTGTCCAGTGGCATTTCTCATCCAAGATGAGAAAGAAGTTTACATTCTCTCTACCAAACTTGGCATTCATCAGTTGCCCAAGAAGGAAAAAAAAAATCCTTTTTAGGAGTCAGAGAAGCTTCTACTCCATACTGGGGACCAGGGAAGGGGTGACCTGTGGGTGCCCAGAACAGCTCACCCAGGTAACCCAGGGGCCAAAGTCATTTATTTCCTTATTCAGAAAAGTATTTCTAAAATGATGTGTGCAGCTGGGCATGGTGGCTCATGCCTGTAATCCCAGCACTTTGAGAGGCCAAGGAAGGAGGATTGTTTGAGGCCAGGAGTTCAAGACCAGCCTGGGCAACATAGCAAGACCCAACATAGCATTACTCTATAAAAAAGAAAAAAAGGTCAGGCACGGTGGCTCACACCTGTAATCCCAGCACTTTGGGAGACCGAGGTGGGTGGATCATGTGGTCAGGAGTTCAAGACTAGCCTGGCCAACATGGTAAAATCCTGTCTCTACTAAAAATACAAAAATTAGCTGGATGTGGTGGCATGCACCTGTAGTCCCAGCTTCTTGGGAGGCTGAGGCAGGAGAATCACTTGAACTCAGGAAGCGGAGGTTGCAGTGAGCAGAGATCACTACACTGCAGCCTGGGCAACAGAGCAAGACTGTCTCAAAAAAAAAAAAAAAAAAAGATATGTGCTTGCACTGTTGACATTCATCATGCACAAGGCAGTGTGTCACCCTCAAAGCCACCTGCAAGAAAGATCCAACCTGCCCATTTACAGATGAGGAAGCTGAGACCCAGAACAGGAAAAAGACTTGCTTGGGGTCACAGCCAGTTAGCCAGATCCAGAAGGGGCCCTCAGTTTCCTGACCCCCCGGGCTGGGATTCCAGGGTTAGGCATAGTCTGTCTAGCTCTGCACCAATGGATCACATACTCGAAAGAGCCTCGGCACCCCCTGGGAGGATTATTTCTGGGTTTTTTGTTTGAGTTTTGGGGTTTTTTGTCTTTTGGGTTTTTTTTTTTTTTTGCGACAGGGTCTCGCTGTCACCCAGGCTGGAGTGCAGTGGTGCAATATCGGCTCACTGCAACCTCTGCCTCCTGGGCTCAAGCAATTCTCCTGCCTCAGCTTCCTGAGTAGCTGGGACTACAGGCACCCACCACCACGCCAGACTAATTTTTGTCTTTTTAGTACAGAGACGGGGTTTCACCATGTTGGCCAGGCTGGTCTCAAACTCCTGACCTCAGATCTTCCACATGCCTTGGCCTCCCAAAGTGCTGGGATGACAGGCGTGAGTCACTGCGCCCTAGGATCCTATTCTTAAGCATTTTAGGAAGGTTTGTAAAGATGAAGCAGGAACCAGCTGGGCAAAAAAGGAAGAAAAACATGATTTTGTAAATTGTAGACCGGGGAGGTGTACCACTGAGGAGTCGCTAACTGGGTAAAGTTTATGGAACAAGTTGAGAACCATGTGATGCTTACAGCAAAACCTCCTCGCCCTACACAGAGCAAGCCCCTGGAGAGTCGGGAAGGGAGGAAGGGTCTCCCAGGAGGGCAGACCCTACCCAGCTGCCACCAGATAACTCCTTCCACACAGAGACACCTTGGTGGCCAGACCCCAGCGACAGAGAGACCCACGTGCCAGGCTGTGGAGCTGGAACGCTGAGCGAGACCACAGTGAGAAAGCTTTCTAGGGGAAGGCGAGTGGAGCTCCCACCTTGTCTCCAGTGACTTCAAATGGAGAGGAAGAAAACCAACTGCCAGCAAGATGCCTCTGAGAACCCCATTTAGGTCACTGTGCAGTGTGTATGTGTGTGCGTGCATGCGTGCATGTGTGTGTGTGTGTGAACAGTCTGTTGACAACGGTTATCTGTAGAAGGAGGTGGGAGAGAGGCTGATCTTTGATTTTTGTTTTTGGTTTTGTTAGAGACAGGGTCTCTCTGCGTTGCCCAGGCTGGAGTACAGTGGCATAATCATAGCTCAGTGCAGCCTTCACCTCTCCAGCTCCAGGCGATCCTCCCACCTTAGCCTCCTGAGTAGCTGGGACTACAGTGCACACTACCATGCCCAGCTAATTTTTTTTTTATTTTTTTGTAGAGACAGGGTCTCGCTACGTTGCCCAGACTGATTTCAAACTCCTGGCCTCAAGTGATCCTCCTGCCTTAGCCTCTCAAAGCACTGGGATGATAAACATGAGCCACCACGTCCAGCCAAAAAACTCCTTTAAACATGAAAGAAACGCTTGGTGCACCACTCAGGAAGACTGCTTGGCAGTGCCTGCTGAAGCCAGACTGCCCCTGCCCTGGGAGCCAGCAACCCTGCTCGTAGGCAAACACCCCACATAAAGTGTGTGTGAGCACCAGAGACCCACAGGAGGTAGCTAGCAGGACCGCTCTTCCTCCTGGCCCTAAACTAGACACTACCCAGGTGCCTATCAATAGGCAAATGGACGCACAGACTATGGAAGCATCACAGAAGGCAAAGCTCCTTGGCAAGGAAAAAGAACGAACTATTGATACCTACAACTATGTAGATAAATCTTGTGGATATAGTGTGAGCAAAAGAAGCCAGACATGAAAGAACTCACACTCCTTGACTCCTTCAGGTGAAGTTCAAGAACTGGCCCTGTTAGAAGTCCGGCTAGAGAGTCCGTGTGGTGTGGTCAGGGTGCCAAAAAGAAGACAAGGAGAACAGCTCTCATCGATGATGTGTTTTCCAGTGTCTCAGGTGACCCAGGCAGCATATTAAGCACTTAAAGTGCAATGTACCCTCAACCATTTTATACCCATTTCACAGATGAAGAAACAGAGGCTCAGAAAAGTGAAGTTCTTTTCTAGAGATCCAGCAAAAAGCAAAGTGACAGAGGTAGTGGTCTGGGCACAGTTCTGCTTGGTTCCAGGGTCTGTGTTCCAAAGCACTATGTGGGGACTTATCAAAGACCTATGACAGCCTCAGAATGGGACCTGGACCCCAGACCTTTCTAAAACCAAAGTCCCCCATGCTCTTAATGCCTATCCCTCTGAGTTAACGTGTGTAAAATGCTTGGCACGCAGCAAGAGTTCAGCCATGTTGGTTATGATCATCAACAATAATAGCAAAAGGCTTTGTCTAGGAAAAAGCATAGGAAAAGGGAGAGCACGGCCTCCCTAGGGGAGTGGACTTGTGACCCCCGTGGAAAACCCAGAAGTGCACGGGGACAGGGCAGAGGCCCGTTGCTCTGGAGGCTGCAGGTCAAGGAGGATTTCCCTGCACCACAGCCCTCACTCCCAGGGTCTGCTGTCCCAGAAGCTCCGTCCTGGTGCTTTGGAGATTTTCCTGATTGACTGGAGCAAACTGCCTGGTCCACTCCAGGCCTGGCCTGGATGGAAGGAGCCGGAGCATGTATTTAGACCACCCTGGATGGAGCAGCTGGGGAACCAGGGCTGTGGGTTCTGAGGTAGTCCTCTGTGAAATACACGTTAAAAACACGTCTGTATTGATCCAAGGTCTGAGGTCAGGCTCCAGGGACAATGCGTATTCCCTGCATGCCTGGATGTCCCTAGCAATCTTAGAAATGAAAATTGAGAATGACTTAATTCCCTCTCTTGGGGCAAACAGGAGTGAGCTGCCCCGTGTCCCCTTCCAAGGCTGGCTTCTCACACTGGCAGAGGACATCCCAGGCTGACAGAGCTAGAAATTGCCTTAATTTCATCTATTCCAATGCCTCCATTCTGCAGATGGGGACACTGAGGCCCAGAAGGGGAAACGGGGTTACCCAAGTTCAAAGAGTAAGAGGTAGACACAGAAGAAGAATTCAAACCCAGGTTTCTGGACTCCCAGGCAAAGTCCTCGCCCCATACTCCATCTCTTGGCTAAAGTACTCATTCTCTAAAGGAGGGCTTTGAACCATTCGTTCATTTCACAAATATTTATTGAGTACCTACTATACACTTCATGTTAGAAATTAGAAATTAGGAAGACCACAGAAAGCAATCCCAGGCTTGGGGAGGTTACAGTCTAAGGTGGTGGAGCTCCCAGACCTGCTGGCCCTTCTTGTCAACTCACTCCCAGTCACCTTGGCATTTCATAGAATGTACTGGGCTCTTCCTGATGCCAGGCAGTGTCAAGGCTGGGGAATGCAAAGAGGAAGCAGGCACAGTTTGGGGTCCTAGAAAATCCAGTCGCTTGGATAGTGCACATACACAATCACAAACTGAAGAAACTTCGTGATGGAAAGGAAAACAGAGATGGCGCTGCAGAACCCAGGGACACTCACAAGGGCTCCTTGGAAAACATGGCCTTTATTGTGGATGTTGAAACCATGAAGATCTGGGGGCTGGGCACGGTGGCTCATAGCTGTAATCCCAGCACCTTGGGAGGCCGAGGTGGGTGGATCATTTAAGGTCAGTTGTTCAAGACCAGCCTGGCCACTATGGTGAAACCCCGTCTCTACTAAAAGTACAAAAAAAAAAAATCAGCCGGGTGTTTTAGCCCATTCCTGTAGTCCCAGCTACTTGGGAGGCTGAGGCAGGAGAACTGCTTGAACTCAGGAGGCAGAGGTTGCAGTGAGCCAAGATTGCACCACTATACTCCAGCCTGGGCAACAGTGAGACTCTGTCTCAAAAAAAATAAATAAATAAAAAGTGAGGGCCGGGTGCAGTGGCTCACACCTGTAATCCCAGCATTTTGGGAGGCCGAGGCAGGAGAATGACGAGGTCAAGAGATCAAGACCATCCTGGCTAACATGGTGAAAACTCATCTCACTTAAAATACAAAAAATTAGCTGGACATGGTGGCACATGCCTGTAATCCCAGCTACTCAGGAGGCTGAGCCAGGAGAATCACTTGAACCTGGGAGGTGGAGGTTGCCGTGAGCCAAGATCACGCCACTGCACTCTAGCCTGAGCAACAGAGTGAGACTCCATCTTAAAAAAAAAAAAAAAAAAAAAAAAAAAAAAAGATTTTGGAAGGGAGGTAATAGAGAGATAAGGCATTCCAAGTAGGAAAAAAAGTTATGAATGAAGGTGCAGAGGTGAGACCATGAACATTCTGTTCAGGAAATAGCAAATGGCCACAATGGATAGAAGCCAGAATAGCAGCTTAGGGTTGTGTCACAGAAGGAGGCCAAAGTCAGACAAGGAGGTTATTCTTTATTCTGTAATGCAAGGGGAGAATGGTTGGAAATTTAGGTTCTTCCTCTCTCCCCGAGACCTCTTAACCCAATATGCCCACCACCAGTCTGATCGTTCCTCAAAAAGTGCAAGACAGAGTTACCACACAACCCAGCAATTTCACTCAGGTATTTATCCAAGAGAAGTGAAAACCCTTGTCCACACAAAAACTTGCCCGTGGGTACTCACAGCTGCATTCTTCATTCTAGCCAAAGAGTGGAAACACCCCAAATGTCCATTAACAGAGGAGCGGATAAACAAGATGTGGTCTATATGTGCAATGGAATATGATTTAGCCATGTAAAGGAATGCAGTTCTGACCCGTGCTACAATATGGATGTCTCAAGGATGAAACTTGACAGCATTGTGCTAAGAGAAAGAAGCCCACCCCAGAAGGCCACATATTGTACGATGCATTTATAGGGAGTGCCTAAAACAGGTAAATCTATAGAGACAGAGATTAGATTAGTAGTAGCTGCAGCTGGACTGGGGTGGGGGTTGGTATGATGGCTAAGGGTTTAAATAGGGTGGTCCAAGGAGGTCTCCAGGGGAAGGTAATATTGGAGCCAAGACATTCAGCAGGTGGGGGCTCTGGCCTTTTGCTTTCCAGAGAAATGACTCAGACTCATGGCCAGCAGGCAGAAGGCAATGAGTGGAAGCTACTGATTTATAGACCCTGTGGTCTGCGTTTTCCTCCATACTCTTCTCAGCAACAGTAGGAGAGGACAGAAATGCTCCCCTCTTATAAAGAGGAAACTGAGGCCCAACGAGGGGTGCCTTGTCTATGATCACACAGCAACTTACTAGGAGTCTTCCTGCTCCACTCCAGCTGGTGAGGCGGGCAGGGGCAACCTGCAACATCTCCCAAACCTCAGGGTACAGCAAAGGGAAAAATGCCACCCGCACAGCCACTGCCACAGCCACCTGCCTCAGATGTGCCTTCAGGGGTGTCCAGGGAAAATACCCCAGGGGCCGCTCGGCAGTCCTCCAGCCCCCACCCTGCCCCGCACGCATGCACAGGACCAGCCCATGATCTCACGGAGGCTCCTGCCAACGCAACTGAAATTGTTCAGGACTTGGCGAGCGCCTGCTGGCAAGGCTGTGGGTGGGAGGACCTGGCGGGGGCAGGTGGGTGGATGGTGGGGAAGGGGATGGGGAACAACAAAGCCTTCCTCCTTAGAGACTGTTCTCTCAACAGCTGTTAGAAATTTAAGGTTTTTCATGCTCCAGGCTGAGAAGGGAGAGCAGGGAGACAGCTCTAGGGACACATTACTTGCCACTGCCCGTGTCCTGGGAGGGAGGATGTGCACCTAGCCATCATCTACTTTGTGCACCCACCATCGGCCATGCATCCACTCCACCAGTCCTGTGGGCAGGCAGCAGGCTCTAGCAGGGCCTCCACGGGGGTCCCAATCATGTTGAATTCACAAGTCACTGACTTCCTGCAAGCCACACTGCACTCTGAGCCTCAGCTTCCTCATCTATAAAATGAGCATGGTAATCACCTCCCTTCTTCACAGGGTAACTGGGGTGGCTTTTGGCCATCAGTAAACCCAATCACTCCATCACAGATGATCACTGTACACCCATGATGTGCCAAACCTGGGGATACCATGAATGACAAGCACATGCCACTCATAGCTTCGGAGGGAAACAGTAAATGATCCCAGATGATCACTTCTATGAGTCCAGGTTTGCAACATGCTATAGAGGAGAAGGCAGAGTGTCCTGGGATCAAAAGCATGAGACTGACTGCAGAGGTCAGGGGACGCTTCCACATGGACGTGGCACTTTGGGTAAACAAGCGCCAACTAGGGAAAGGAAGAGGGAACTGCACACAGGACTCTGAGTCAGGGGTGACCGTGGCTGTAGGAGGGATGTCTAGAAAACTGCTGGAGCAGAGAAAACTAGAGGGACCTAGCCAGAGGACGAGGCCACAGAGACCAGAGGAGCCGATTCCCATGGGGCCTTGCAAGCCACTGGCAGGATTCTGCACTTATCTCAAGGGCACTGGGGAGCCATGGATGGTTCTCAACCTGGAAGGAACCTGACTAGCTCATAGGAAGACCAGAGTCCTCTGCCCCAAGCAGCAATTCCCATGGGGTCCTTTGTGGCAACATTTGACGAGGTGCTGGTGAAGGGTTCATTCATAAATTAGGTTTAGCCTGAGTGCCAGGAGCTGGGACCTCACAGGCAAGAGGTTTGTTTAGGGTTAGGTCCTAGAACACTCCCTGGCTGCCACCAGAGGGCTCTGTCTTTACCAAAAAGTCATCCCAGGAGAGCTCACAGCCAGATTTTAGCACTGCTGTCCACCCCAGAGCCCACACTATCTCATCTCAGAGCCTCACCCCTTGAAGGCTGGCAGGTTCAGTATAAAACATCCCAGCCCAGGGCCAGTGCACAGTAGGTGCTTCATGACAAAAGCCGCCATTATTTGAGTAGTCACCACGTTCTCATGGCTCTGAGGCTTTCTATTCATGAACATAGTTTACCATCATAGTAATCCTTGAGGTAGGAACCAGCATCCTCTTTGTTCTGGAGAAGTCTGTCAGACTGATACTTGGAGATGTTTCTTTTCAGGGCCAAGGCCTCAAAGGGCGGGAGTCAGGCCTCACAGCAGGTCTCCATCACAAGCACCTGTCTTCTTAACTCCTTTGCCCCATTTCCTCTTTACACATACAGGGCGTCCAACAGTCACTCCTCTGATTCCTTCCTGAGGCCATTTGCATATATTTTCTTATGGGTGGCAGAATGAGGGTCACAGCCAACAGCAGGGTTAAAGCCCCTGCATATGGGCTGTGATGAGGGTGACACAGCACTGGTAAAGCACTGGCTTAGTGGTTGGCATACCATACCCACTCGATAAATGACAGAGGGTCCATGATGATTGTATCTCACACCACCATTGAGCCTGGGAGGGCTCTGTGGTATTCATTCCACTGGACAGATAGGTCAAGGGAGGCCCAGAGAGCCAATGTCACGTCAAGAGACTCACAGCAAGATCAGAGGTGGGACTGTCTCAACCCCACACACAGGATCCATGGATTGCTCCATAGAAGTCTCCTGAGCACAGAGCTGCATCTATCTTGCTGTTAATAGTACTAGTTGAGATGGGGGCAGTGGTTTATACCTGTAATCTCAGCTTCTCTGGAGGCTGAAGCAGGAGGATCACTTGAGTCCAGGAGTTCGAGGCTCTAGCAAGCTACGATTACACCACTGCACTCCAGTTTGGGCCACAGAGCAAGGCCCTATGTCTACAAAAAAATAAAAGTAAAAATAAAAAATGCTACTAGTTGAATGAATAAATGAGCTATTGGAGCAGGCAGATTCAACTCCTGATGTCTATGCCCTTGTGTAGCCAGTCCCTTCTCCTGGCATGTGGGCAGAGCCTGTGACCTGCTTCGAATCCATAAAATACAGCAAATTGACAAGACGCATGTGACTACATACTTAAGATTATAGCACCCATCTTCCTGGAACCTCTCACTTCCTGACAGCTTTGAAAGCAGCAAGCTGCCAAGGTGTAGGTTACCTATGTTGGGGGGCCCATGTGGCAAGGAAACGTGCGGCATTTCTAGGAGCTGAAGGTGGCCTTTGATCAATAGCCAGGAAAAAGCTGAAGTCTTCAGTCCTACACCCACAAGGATCTAACTCCTGTCAATCATCTGTGTGATCTTGGAAGCAGATCTCTCTCCAGTTGAGCCTCAGATGAGACCATGGCCCCAGCTGACACCTTGGTCACAGTCCTATGAGACCCTAAGCAGAAGACCCATCCACACCGTGCCCAGACTCTTGATCCACAGAAACTGTGAGATCATAAATGTAAATTATTTTAAGCCATGAAATTAGTAGTAGTAGTATGTTACACAGTAGTAGAAAACTAACACAGCCATAGACAGTAATATCCATAGTCCCAACTCGACTCATTCACCAGTTAGTGTTCCATAGTTTTAAGTCAAGGAAGATTATTACCAAGATAAAATGGCCGAGTATGGTGGCTTACACCTGTCATCTCAGCACTTTGGAGGCCAAACAAGAAGGATCATTTGAGGCCAGGCTCAAGACTAGCCTGAGAAACATAGCAGGACCCCATTTTATTTAAAAAAAAAAAAAAAAAAGCTTTAAAAATTAGCCAGGCATGGTGTCACATACCTGTAGTCCCAGCTACTTAGGAGGGCTTGGGCAGGAAGATCACTTGAGCTCACAGTTTGAAACTGCAGTGAGCTATGATGGCATTACCACACTCCAGCCTGGATGACAGAGCAAGACCCTGTCTCTGAAAAAAGAAAGAAAAAGAGAGAAGTAAGAAAAACATTCAGAGCTGGGAATGGAGAGAAAAGAGGAGTTCTTAAAACTGTCCCTGGGAGCTCAGATGTGGTTGAACATGAAAATACACTCTTCTTACAATAGGCTTAGAAATGGGACCTCATGTAATTATTTTAAAAATATTTACAAGAGGAGAGCATTCCTGCTTGAGGTCATCTTAACTAACCAATGCAGCCTTGCTCTGCTGGAAACGGATTGTGGCTCTGCACTCTGCAGCCAGGACCTCAGGCTCACACGGGTGACATTTGCTTCCAGCCTGCTGATACAGTGCTGAGCCTGGGAACCTGACGGGCTGAGAAAAAGATCTCTCTGGCTGTAACGTTTCCACATGGAGTCTTTGAATATCAGAATGTTCCAGGCATCCACTCCTTAAGTTAAGGAGTCATGAAGTTCCATACCTCTGCAGACTGTGATAACCAGCATGTCTGTCCTGATAACCAATTTGTTTCTAGATAATCTAGCTTGGGTGGTAGAGACATAAATGAACACAATTAGGAGTGTGTTGTCAAAAGTTGAGGCAAGTGACAGGTACCTGGGGTTTTGGTTTTTTGAGAGGGAGTCTTGTCTGTCTCTCAGGCTGGAGTGCAGTGGCGCGATCTCGGCTCACTGCAACCTCTGTTGCAGCGATTCTCTTGCCTCAGCCTCCCGAGTAGCTGGGAACCACAGGCGCCCACCACCACGCCCGGCTAATTTTTGTATTTTTAGTAAAGACAGGGTTTCACCATGTTGGCCAGGCTGGTCTCAAACTCCTGACCTTGTGATCCGCCTGCCTCGGTCTTCCAGTGCTGGGATTACAGGCATGAGCCACCATGCCCGGCCTACCTGGGAGTTCTTTATACTATTGTTCTTTTCACTTTTATACATATGTGGTTTTCCATAGTGAAAAATTAAATCAGCAGAAAGGCAGTGCGGTCCAGTGGTTAGGTGCATGGACTCTGGGTCCCACAGATCTGGGGGTATGTCTTGGCTCATCCAGGCTAAATCATCCCCTGCTGAGTCTCCAAAGTAGTCACCTCAGTGAGATCTTAGCTCCATTTTACATATAAGATCACTGAGGCTCAGGGAGGGGCTGTGACTTGCCCAGAGTCCCACAGGTGGGAAGGCCTGAGCCAGGATTTGAACCAAGTCCTTCTGCCTCTAAAAGCTTCTAATTGTGACACTCAGGATTGGCTGTATAATTTGTGGGACCCAGTAAAAAAATGAAATGCAGGGCCCCTTGTTAAAAAAATAACGATGACTGTTTCTTGGAATAGGGGATTTGAAAAAATAATAATAATGATGAATTTCAAGTTGGCAGTAGCAGAGCATTAAACCAAGCACAGGGCCCTCCATGAAGCTGGCCCTGGCTACACTGGAATGATGTTAGCTGCCATTATACTTATTACAATTGTATACTCATAGTCCCTGGAGTCTTCAAATTGAAGAACGATGGAACAGAATTCTGGTATCTCAAGGATCTTGATCCCAGGATTACAGAACAGTATCCACTCCCACAAATTCTTGCTAAATCAGAACCCAGAACATTACTAAAGTACAAAAAATACATTGGCAGATACAGAGTGCTGGAACCAAAAGAGGTCATCAAATCAACCCATTTTATAGATATGAAAGTCAAGGCCCAGAAAATAGGAGTGGGCTCTCCTAGTATTCAGGACTCCAAGATCCCAGCATCCTTCATCGCTCCGAGAGCCAATCCCTGGATCTTCCCATTCAGCTCACAGGCCTCCCCCATTCCTTCAGTTTCCAGCCCCTGGAGTGGGATTCTCCATCCATTGTCCTCCCTGTGGGCCAAGCTTCTCTCACACCAGAAGAGCCTTACCAGCAGCTGCTTAACTCAAATTACAGCTTCTTTAGAAAGAAAGAACGGGATAAGCGATCGAGGCAAACACTGCCACTCTAAAGAGGCTCTCGTCAGCCTGTTATGAGCGAGGATTTTGTTTTTTGTTAATATTTTTTCTGCATGGCATGCTGCAAATAAGAACATTCAGAGAGCAAATTGGTGGCGTATTTATTGCTGTTGGTTCTTCACCAGCACTAAGCCAGTAATAACGGAGAAGCCGCTTGAAGCATGAGCTCAATTCCGCCTGGTTAAAGCGATCAGGGCTGCGCTCCAGGGCTGTGTTTTGTCAAGTGGACACAGAGCTCAACCCCAGAACACCCAAACTAATAGCATAATTGGATTGAGACTTCCGAATGCTCCCCACATCCCTTCGGCTCCCTGGGGCAGGGGGCTGGGCTCCAAGCTCCAGGTGCCCACCCAGCACCCAGCCCAGTCCCAGAGAAGGCTGGTGCCTCCCCCTACCCAGCCAAGCTATGCTCTTAGCATTGTACCTTGCTCCCGAGTACCCGAGAGGGATGGCAGTGTGAGACCTAAGTCATGCACCCAGGAGGGTGGGGGTGTCCCCTCAAGCAGAGAGTTCCACAGAGAAGATACCAAGGGGATCACCTTAAAGACCAGCACTGGTAGTTCCTGGTTGAGTGACCTTGAGCAAGTTACTTAACCTCTTCATCCATGCCTCTATTTCTCCATAAGTAAAACGGGTATCATCATGAATACCTACATCTCCAGATCATTATGAGGATTAAACTGAGTTAATGCATGGGAACGGAATCCTTTAGAACAGTGCCCGGCCCTCGGTATGTATTACATAAGCACTGGGTT
The DNA here is from genome assembly GCA_004027715.1 of Plecturocebus donacophilus. NCBI lineage: Eukaryota > Metazoa > Chordata > Mammalia > Primates > Pitheciidae > Plecturocebus > Plecturocebus donacophilus. The sequence continues at coordinate 17,724 of PVKP010019770.1, read as the reverse complement.
TTATTTATTTAAAATCTGTTACCCAGGCTGGAGTGCAGTAGTGCAAACATAGTTCACTGCAGCCTCAAACGCCTGCGCTCAAGTGATCCTCCCTCCCCAGTTTCCACAGTAGCTGGGACTACAGGTGTGCACCACCATGCCCAGCTAATTTTTAAATTTTTGTGCAGAGACAAAATTTAACTTTTGTGTAGAGGGGCATCTCACTATGTTTTCCAGGCTGGTCTCAAGGCAGAATTCTGGTGGCTCAATAATCTTGATGATCCCAGAATTACAGAACTCTTGGGCTCAAGTGATACCCCCTTCTCGGTCCCCCAAAGCTCTGGGATTGCAGGCGTGAGCCACCATGCCTAGTGCTCGATGTTTACTGGAAAAATCACAAGGTCTGGAGTCTGCAACCTGGACTTTGCACACTGTGTGAACTTGGGTGAGTCACTTCAACTCTGGCTTCTTTATCTGAACAGACATGAGGTGATAACTCATGCCTATGTCACAGGCGGCTGTGAGGATTAACCTGTAAGGAGTGTTCATGGGTTTCGTAAGCAGCGCTGGGAGGATGCTGGTTTTGTGGCCCGGTAGGGGCCCCTTGGGAAACAGTATAGTACGCTGCTGGTAGACTGTGAATTACGACAACCACTTGGAAAATAATATGGCAATGTAGCATCATGTGGAAGATGCACATACCCTCTGACTCAGCAATTTCACCTTTAAGAAGACACCCAAAAAGAATTCTGGCTGATGTGCTCAAGGTTCACACCTGGATGCTCACGGTGGTGTGTTCAAGGGGGCTCTGGGCAAGAAAACACCTCAGTGCCATGGCTAGGACATCACATGAATCAATTGTGGGACAGCCAAGCAATGGACTTCCACACACACTAAAAATAAATCAACCGCACCGCTATGGGACACGCTCCCACCCCACTTCCTGGGGATTGCCACACTCCCACACAGCCTAAAAATAAATTAACCACAGCACTATGGAACAATACCAGGGAATCGTGTCCTGGTGGAAGAGCTCTGTACCTCCTGTAGGGGTGGTTATTCAGACCTACACATATTCGCAAAGACATACACCTGGGGGTGGGGGAAGAACTAAAAGATGCAGGTAAAAAAAAACAAAAAACTGAGGACATCTGAATAAGGCCCATCCCCTGAGTTAATGGTATTGTAGCAATTGTACTATTGTGTCAATTTCCTATTGTGATTATTTTTACCATGCCTTGAAAGGTATTATCATTGGGGGAAGCTGGGTGAAGGGTTCACAGGATCTCTCTGTATTATTCTTTCAACTTCGTGTGAGCCTTAAATGATTTCAAAAAAAAAAATGAAATGAAACTGATTAATTCCAGCAGCTGCAACAACATAAAGGCATCTCAAAAACAGAATGAGGAGAGATAAAGAAAACACACAGTCCAGATAATGTTTGTGATTCCATCTATACTGAGTTCAAAAACAGACAACCCCTACACTATAGTATCCAGGAATCTTATGCATGTAATGAGTCCCTAGCAAAGAACCAACCCTGAACCTGGAAGCGGGGTTCACCTTGGCAGTGGAGACAGGTAGCAGGTGGGGTGGAGTCCACAGGGCTTGGCCGTATGGGCGGCATTGCACTTCTCAAGCTCGGTGGTGGGAAGGCTATTGTTTGCTGGTTTTCCTTGTCCCTTATGCCTACCTTATGTATTTCATTTTGTTTGAATAACATATCTCCATAAAAATAAGTTTTAAAGAGGGTTTGGTCTTTGAGGTCAGAAAGTCCTGGGTCAAGTGCTAGCTTTGCCACCTAGCAGCCAAGTGACCTTGGCCGAGTCACCTCTGGGCCTCAGGGTCCTCTGTGCGGAAACTCCTGGGCAGGCCTTCCTGGAAAAATGACCTCCCAGCACCTTTAGGTAGTATCTGGGCCTCCCTTTCTCTGTAGGGACTTGGAGTAAGGCCTGCAGGGACATCTTTGCCCAACTGTGTGGCCCTGTGGGAGCACTGCCCACCCATGTCCCTGAAGTTTTCTGCTTGGAAAGGGAATATGAACTCTACTCTCTCTCTCTATTATTATTAATATTTTTGACAGGGTCTAACTCTGTTGCCCAGTCTGGAGTTCAGTGGCACAATCATGGCTCACTGCAGCCTTAAATTCCTAGCCATCCTCCTGCCTCAGCCTCCCAAGTAGCTGAGACTACAGGCACACACCACCACGCCCAGCTAATTTAAAAAAAAAAAAAATTGTAGAGACAGGGTTTCGCCATGTAGCCCAAGCCAGTCTCAAACTCCTGATCCTCCCACCTGGGCCTCCCAAGGTGCTACGGTTACAGATGCATGTCTAACACTGCTCCAGGCATGTGCTTACCCTCTCTCACCAAGGTGCTTACCCACCGAGGAGTCATCCCAAGTTGCTTAGATTTGGGGCAGTGACTGCACCAGGTTTGCTAACAGCAGGGCCTTCTCCTCCATGGAATGGACAAGCTCCCGTTTCCTCTCTCTTCTCTGATTTGTGCACACGGGTACAGAGCTTCTGCATTTGACTTAGCTGGACAGTCAGCCCCTTAGACCTCATGCCTGGACCCAACTGGGCCAGCCCTCACGAACAACTATGCAAAGGTCACCTTCCTCTCCCACTCTTCAGATCCGTATTACACTTGAAGACCCTGTCCCCTTTACTGCTTTGAATAATTCAATTCTATTCCTCAGAGGGACAGACTTGGTTCTGTGTTTAAAGCCCAAACACCAAGGCAATCTCAACCACCATTCGCCTTTCTTCATTTGCTCTTATGAAACATCACTGCCATCCAGAATAAACCTTAGTCTTTCCCTCTGCTTCCAGCTCCCTAAATATGTGTGAATATAAAATATAAATATATGTAAATATAATTCTGTGGCCGTTTGTGTTCAAGATTTCGAATTTCTTCCTAGAGGGAAAAGGCAGGAAGGGATGGCTTGTAAGCGCAGGCTGTGCCTCATTAAGAAGCGTGTTTGGGGTGGCGATCACTTTTCTCTAAGCTAGACAAGCCGGCTGGAAGCTGACCTCGGTACATCCTGAAATTTCATCAACTCCTTTTCTCCTCCAAAGAGCCTCTCCCAACCCCTCCTCCACCAAAACAGAGCCCCTTCCTTCCTGTCTCCCCAGGGACCTCCAGGGGTCACAGGGACTGCGTGAATTGCACTCCTCCGCTCCGATCCGAGCGGCTCTGGGCTTCCAGACGGTCTTAGATGCCTGGCAGTTGGCCCACCGGCACGTGATGGGGCCCCAGGTCACGAACAGTGGGGCTGGAGGGGCTGCAGATGAGCGTCTGGAGGGGATCGCCACCGCCTGAATTGACGGTAAGGAATCCTTGCCTTAATTTTCACCACGGACACATGTTGTAGCGCGCTGCGTCTTCAACAGAACCCTTTCCAATAACGATAAAGAGCAATGTCAGTAATAACAAATCATAATTGCCCAGCTCACTATCTCCAAGAGGGCTAGAAATGGTGACAGCCACTGACTGGGTCGCTTCTTAGATGTACACGTTTTATAAACACTAGAGCATCCAGTTCTCACATCTATTCTACAAAGACGGACTGAGGATTCTCCCCATTTTACAGACAAGGAAACTGAGGTTGCAGGAGTTTGGCTCCTGTCAGGGGCACTTACCTGGGAAGGGGTAGAGCCTGGAGTTGTAGCTTAGACCACATCTTTCTCTCCTGTCCCAACATTCAGCTCAGTAAGGAGACATCAAAATGATGCTTTTTCCTGGATTCCATTCAATGAAAAGGCTTGTCCTGAGCCAGGACTCTTGCTAGGTGACCCTGGGGCTCCCAAATGGCCTCAACTCTAAAATTCAAAGATTCCCAACCAAAGCCTATTCCGACAGAGCCTTATGAGAAGGCAGTTGCCCGCCAACCCCCAGCATGTGGGCTACTCCAGGCTTTGTAACAGCAGAAATATTGAAAATGGCTCATAGACATTCCCCCACCACCATCACTTTCAGAGCCAGCAGGTTAACCCCCAGTGCCTGACTTTGTGAGGACATCCAGGGCCACCATGCTGGTTTCAGTTCTGGGCAGGCCAGAGGGCAAGTTCTGCAGGAGGTAGAAACTCCCGACGCTCGCTCGGGACTTAACCTCTCTCGCCCAGAGCCAGCCAGTCGTGAGGGTGCGGGGGAGGGGCTGGAGGGCCCATTCAGCCCATGCCGCGAAGGCCCCTCAGCTGGCAGGACATCAAAACCCCGCACAAAACGCTTCCATGTGCTGCCAGCCCTCGGCCCGCGTCCTTCACGTCGGATTAATCCTCCGGCTGCTTGGACAGACGTGTCCTCACCACTCTGCTTTCATGTTTGCCCACAATTTGAATGTCATCACACAAAATCAAGGCTAATTGTGAACAGATCTCCCCCTCCCCCCACCCGGCTCGCCTCCCCTCCCCATTCTGCCTTCCCTGTCCACATCTGGATCCCACAACCTCTCTCAGGGGCCTTGGAGACCTGCTTAGGCTGCGAACTCTGAGACTCTAACCTGATTTCCTTTTCCCGTCTCCCAGCCTCCTAAATATATATCATGGAATGTTCTTTTCTTTCCTTTGCCATTGACTTTGCTGTAGCCATCCCCCAGACGACCCTACGAATTCCCCACCTTTCTGCGCTCTAAGTAGGGGGCAAAGCTCTGACAAAGTTGGCTGGGTGCCTTGGTTCACACCTGTAATCCCAGCACTTTGGGAGGCCAAAGCAGAAAGATTGCTCGATCCCAGGAGTTCAAGACCAGCCTGGGCAACAAAGTGGAACTGTGTCTCTACAAACAAATACAAAGATTAGCTGGGCGTGGTAGCACACACCTGTGGTCCCAGCTACTTGGGAGGCTGAGGTGGGAGGATTTCTTGAGCCTAGGAGTTTGAGACCAGCCAGGGCAGCATAGTGAGATCCCCATCTCAAAAAACAAGGCAACATGAAATAAAATAGCTCTGGCAAAGCCAAGGGAAACCTACCCTCTACTCGGCCAGGTAAAACCTCTCCCCCTCGGCCTGCCAGCCACATCCTACTCTCCCAGCACACACACCCATGTTACCTGTGCTGCCACCATCATCTGTATCATATACTCACCTGCCCCTTGTGCCCAGACCCGGTTGTGACATGTCACCCACAGTACAGGGGACATGGTCCAGCTTGACAAGGTTCCCTGAGCTGAGAAAAGGGATTTGGTACAGGAGAAACAGGAGTGTGTGTCATCCTCAGAGAACTCCAAAAGGAGAATCTTTGGTGTTTCCTGGGAGCTTGTTTGAGGAAGCAAAAGATAAGCTACAGGAAATCTCCAGGTGCTGAGAGTCCCTCGGGGGTGGAATGGGTGTTTGCAGGGACCCAGGGCTTCATAGAAGGAATGTCCCTGGGGACAGGAATTCCGGGGGAGGGAGTTTCCAAGCATGGATGAATGTCAACTGTGTGATCCCAGCACCTCAAACAGCAATTCCTTGGATTGTGGTGACACCCATCCTCTCCACTTAAAAGGTTATGTCATTTCAGAGTCCAAAAGAGGCCGAGATGACCCATCGCCCAGGTTGGCCTACCCCATTGCAGAGAGGAGAAAGCTGAGGCCTGGAGAGAAGAGAATGGCCAGCCCAAGGTTCAAGAGAAAGTCAGTTCTTTGGTTCCAGGTGGAACTTTGCCTAATGTTGCTTTCTGAAAAAGATGGCAGTGGACACCCCTTGTGGCCTGCACTGGCCACTGGGGAATCCTAAAGGAGATGGCCCCACCCTGGAGACGTCCAGGAGGTGACATAAGAATCTGAGTTTGGGACTGCGCTCTGCAAATGCCATGTAACTGTGGAGCCGACAGTGCAGGGCTGAGTCACCAGAGCCAGGAAACACGTGCGGAAGAGCAGGTCCAAAGCAAGGAACGAAGGCTCCGGAACCGGATCCCTGGGCTCCACCAACTCTGTCCACACACCACCCTGTGGCCACAAGCAGCGACCTAACCTCTGCAGGATGGAGTTCATTTCACGACTCCGGCCCCCACAGCACCAGCCCTATCCTGTGGGTGTTTGCCGAGTGCCAGGGAGTAAATCAAGTGTTTAGCCTAGTGTAATCCTAAACTATTATCATTCCCATTTCCCAGGTGCAGAAACTGAGGCTCTGACCTACCTAAGGACACACAAGAAGTCAAGATTCAAAGTCCAAACCCAAAGTGATTAGAGGAATGACTAAAAGACAACAAGAGCTATTTAATAAACCAGTCATTATAATCAGCAAGGGGAGAGATGGATGGATGGATGGATGGATGGATGGATGGATGAATGGATGAATGAATGAATGAATGATAATTTGCCCTTCGCCTGGGCTCTAGGGCACATTTGGCGATTTCCTCTGCACTGATGGAGAAACACCCCCACTTCATTTCCAAGAAATGCAGAAGGGAATTTAAACCAACACTCTCCCCTATCGTTGGCATCTGCCAAGAATGAGGCTGAAGCTTGCTCGGACAAATGAAATTCTGAGAAAGCGTGTCACAGGCTTGAAGCATCTGTCACTGACTGGGAGAGACACACATCTGAATCTGAATATGAGAGAAGTGCCACTTGCCTGCGAATGACAATTGCACAGTCCAAGCCGACTTTCCCTCTGACCTTCTGGCCAGCTCCAAAGGGCTCTCTCCCGTACACATCCTCCAAATAGTTTATCTTAATAAAAGTGCCTGTAATGGAGACGGAGTTAATTTGAAATGGTTTCCTCGGCCGTTTGTCTTGTTGGCCAATTGCCGGAGATGGTTGAAGCCAATACTGCCTGAGCGGTCGTGGGGTCCTGCAGGCCTCGGACTCATCCTGGGATCAGGCAACCGATGTGACAGCCGACACTGATTCATGAAGCACGGAGGAGCCTCAGTGGGTGACGACGGCAGCCAGTGCTAGACTTGACCTCAGACACCTTCACAGGCTAAGCTCCTCCATGCCACCCTCCTTGCCCCGGGTTCAAGAACAAAAGATAGGCAACTTGATGATCACTGTACAGATATAGAAACTGAGGCACAGAAAGAGGAAACGGCGAATTTGCAGTTCACCTAGCAAATTATTAAGAAGACTAGAAATCATGTTTCTTTTCCTGAACACGCATGCCATCACTGGCTAACTGCTCAGGGCTGCAGATGCAAAGTTAAATAAGTCACAGCAGGAACCCCCAGGGCTCCATACCTCCCGTTACTAAAAAGAATATAGGCTTTGGAGATGGAAAGACCGGAATACACATTCTGTATTAGCTGCTTCCTGGCTACATCACGCAGAGGACATCGCTTAACTTTTCTGAGTCCCAAAAAGAAAAGTGATACTATTTTCACAGAAAGGCTTTGAGAGTCGGATGGCTTTGCACGGGGATAGAAGGGCCTCACGCCGAGCCTGCCACAGAGGAGTCCTCTCACCAAGTAAGAATTCCTTCCTCCAGTGCCTAATGCAGCGCCTTTTCACCCGCTTCTCTCTGTCTTCCCGTTCTGCTGAGGCCTGAGCCTCCCCCTGCCCGACCCTGGACCTTGCAGATGTGGCAAACGCGGAAAACATTAGGCTCGCCAGCGATGGCCTGCACAGCCGTGTTTATGTTGGCAATAAAAGCAAGCAGGTGCTGGCAATTTAGCTAATCAGGTACCATCCCGGTCCCAGACGCCTGCCCGCCGTCACTGCTCAATGTGGCTTTCTCCAAGCCTGCAATTAGCCTGGTTCCCCAGCCCCGCACACGGCTCGGATTACCCCCACAGGATGCACAAATGGCCAAATGGACGGTCCCCGGGCAGTCTGTGACCAGCAGCATGGGGCCAAAACCTCTTCAGGCCCATGCCCTCTGCAGCCTCAAAACGGGCCTCCCTTGCCTTCTCCGGAAACATTTTCTGGGGTCAAGACTGCTAGAGGAATGGGCTCTGTCTGAAGTTTTCTCAGGGGAAGATGAGCAACTTTTAGAAGTAGTACAGTCCTCAGAACCTCAGACTAACCCCAGCCTGGGTCGGGCTATGTCCCCAAAAGTCACATGATTACGTAGACCTGCAGAAACTGACAGAACAATCTCTAACCCTGAGCATTTTGCAAAGTCAGGTCCATCACCCAGGGACGGACGCTCATGAGCCCCACTTGCCAGGCCCTGTGTGACCCCAGACACGCCCTGCTGCCCAGCCTGAACCTCAGTTTCCTCATCTGTCAGATAGGTAGATTAGACCAGCTCAAGCTCTCTCAATCTCAGCACTGCTAATGCTTGAGCTTGGCTGGTTCCTGCTGGGGACCCGTCCTGTCCATCGCAAGAAGTTAAGCTGCACCTCTGGCCTCTACCCTCTGCGTCCCAGCAGCCGCCCCCTCCAGTGGTGACAACCAAAGTCTCTAGACGTTGCCAAACCTCCTCCGAAGGCAGAGACAACATCGCCTCCAGTGGAGACGCTGGAGTAGAGCCGTGGCCAGCATCCCAGCTGCACAGCAGCCTCCCTGGGAGAACTTAGAAGGGTGAATGGTGCTCTGCCCCATAGCTCCAGATGCCACCACTCTGGGGCACGCCCCAGGTTTCCATGCTGTCAGTTTCCACAGTTCCCCAGGGATTCAAATGACCTGATAGGGTTAAGACCCACTGGGGGCTAAAAGATCTCTGAGGAGCCCCACTTTTTCTGGGCAGAGATATCCCTACTGGAGTTGAGCCCAGCCCTTGGTAGCCCAGGTCCAGCCCACCACCCCGCTTCACCACGGGCCTCCAGGGACCCCACCTGAAGGGTCTGTCGTGGCACTTTTATTTTTCTTAGCAGACATGATTTAACCAATTCCGAGTTGAGCAGAATCCAATAAAATACAGGCCCTACAACACTTTTATGGCTAATTGGTTTGACTGGTACATTGTAAATGTGTGAAGTGACTCTAGTGAGGGGACCTCATTAACCTTTCCGTGGGGCTTAGCTCATTAATGTTTCTCTTTTAGGCCTGTCCAGCCTGGGGAGCACCTCCTCTTCCCCACCGAGAGGACTCCAGCCCTCAGAGCTTCCAGCTCCTCTCCCAGGTACGGTGTCCCAGGACCAAGGCCTCCTGGCTGCCCTGAGCTCTGATCTCATCCTCCTGAGACAAAGTCCCTTGGGGAATCCTGGCCTGGTCCTCCCTCCTCCTCCTCCCCACCTCTCCTCCTTCCTCCTTTCCTCTCTTCTTCCCTGCCTCCTCCCCTCCCTGCCTTTTCTTCCCCCAACCCTTTTTCCGCCCATCCTCCCACGCATCCAGACACACGGCTGTCAAGACGATCCATTGGACAACCAACTTCTTTCCCTTCTTATGGCCCTCACCCATGTTCCCTTGACTTAGACATCCGTTCCCAGCACTTGTGCTGGCTTCATGCCCCTCCTTGCCCTCAGAGGTCAACATAAATATCACTTCCTCCAGGAAGCCCTCCCTGTCACCAACTCTCAGCACAGGTGATCTCCTTAGAGAACCGATTACTGTCTGTAATTAGGGAAGAATATCTGGGCAATTCTCTGTCTCCTTGAATTCAGCCAGGGAGACAGAGGACAGGCTCTGGTCTGCCTGGTCAGTCCTGCTGTGGAGGAAGGTCACTGTGGTGAGGCAGGAGCTGGGTACTGGGAGTAGACAGCTGGTGGGGCCCAGCCTCTGCCCTCAGGGGCTCCCATCAAGTGTAGGTCAGATGAGCCCAGAGTCGGCACCAGGGAGGCTGAGAATCCATGCTGGCTCCCAGCCTGGCCGCTTCTTGCAAATGTGGAAACACCATGTCTATTACTGGGGGAGTCACTCTTTGGGCCAAGATGTGGCCAGGCTGGAGGGATGTCGTGCAACCTTAAAAATTAGAAGTCTGGGCTGGGCTCGGTGGCTCACGCCTGTAATCCCAGCACTTTGGGAGGCCAAGGCAGGTGGATCACCTGAGGTCAGGAGTTCGAGACCAGCCTGACCAACATGGAGAAACCCTGTCTCTACTAAAACTATAAAAAATTAGCCAGATGTGGTGGCACATGCCTGTAATCCCAGCTACTCATGGGGCTGAGGAAGGAGAATTGCTTGAACCTGGGAGGCAGAGGTTGCTGTGAGCCAAAATTGTGCCACTGCACTGCAGCCTGGGCAACAAGAGCGAAATTCCAACTCAAAAAGAAAAATATAGAAGTCTGACCTCCATGGGCCAGGGTGGGACCTGAGCTGCTAGGAACTTCCTTTCCACCTAAGGACACTGAAGACAGTTTAGATCATTTATTATGGGAAGTTGTCACTTTTTGTAATTTATCTTTTATTTTCTGTAAAAGGAATGCAGGCAGCCAGAATCATGCCTGTAATTCCAGCACTTTGGGAGGCCGAGGCAGGTGGATCATGTGAGGTTAGGAGTTCAAGACCAGCCTGGTCAACAGGGCAACACCTCATCTCTACTAAAAATACAAAAATTAACTGGGTGTGGTGGCTCCCGCCTGTAATCCCAGCTACTTGGGAGTCTGAGGCAGGAGAATCGCTTCACCGGGAGGTGAAGGTTACAGTGAGCCAAGATCGCATCATTGCATTCCAGCCTAGGCAACAAGAGTGAAACTCCAGCTCAGGGGGGAAAAATGCAGGCTCATAGTTAAAAACAAAATCTATTGGCACTGAAAGGCTTGTAACCGAAATGAGGGGTCCCACCACCCCCCACTCCCTTCCCATGCTGCTTCTCCGAGGCAGCTACTTTACACACCTACACCCATTTCTTAACTCTATGATTCTCCACAATATGTATCACTGCTTATTTGACTCTTTTCATTTTAATTACATTAAAAATTACATAGACATGTTTTTCCTAAAAGTATAGGCTCAAAAATCTGACAGACACCAGGCTTGAGGCCCCACTCCACTGCTTCCTGGCTGTGTGGTCCTGAGCTGATTTCTTGACCCCTCTGAGAATCCATTTCCTCGGCTGTAACATGGGATTAAGAACACCTGTTTGGGTCAATCGTGGGGGTTAAAATGGAATGATTGTGTAAACCTGGGGCTCAGGGGATGCGCGATAAGCCACAGCTGTAGTTTGGGGACATGCTTGCTAGAGTCACCCCTTGTGGAAAATAAGTAGCTCAGTCCCCAGCGCTTAGAAGGCACGATAATGACAGCTCCATCTCCCCGATGCTGTGCAATCTGAGAGAGGAGAGAGGGTCGTGAAAAGGCTGGCAGATGGAAGCAGGGCAGGAGGAGCAGTCTGATGAACATTTCTGCTATGTGTTAGATTTCTGTGCAGCCCGTGTCAGCTTCTTCGTAAGGGACTGATGCTGTGTGCAGCGTTCAGGGGCCCTAGCCCCTGGCAGCCGCATCCTCCAGCCTCCCCTGTCCATATCGCAACCTAGTTTTGGCATCCTCCCCAGACCCCCAATTCACTGGATAAGTGGTTGCCTTTGACCTTGTCCTGAGCCCGAGCCAGCCCATCTCAGAGGTCCCCTCCTCCAGAACGATGCTTGCGATCTTTCCAGCGCTCAACCCCCCATTCCCCATCTGTAGAGCCTGCATGTCCAGCGAGGACACTGGCCACCCTTGTCAGGTGCACCTTCTCCCACTCAGATCCTGCTTTCCCCCAGCACTATAAACCCTAAGTGCAGAGGCCTCTGCCGCTCCCTTTCACCTAGAGAAGTTCGGCCCAGACTTTTGTTGGGAGACCAGCAGGGTGACCACATAGTAGGGAAATGGCCAAAATGTGTCAACAGAGAACAAAGGTCCCATGCGGATCCATGTGGCTCCAAATGCCCATTCCGATCAAGCCGCTCAGAACTCCGGCCGTGTATTTTCCCTCCTCCAGCCAAGTTTTACTGAGGACCTAGTATTTGCCACGCACTGTCCTCGAGGCTGAAGAAAAAGCAACTTTTATTCACTCAACTAGACACAAACATTTATTAAGCACCTACTATGTGCTGGGCAGCGTGAGTAGACATTGGTCTGTTCTCACGCTGCTCATAAAGACGTAGCTGAGAGTGGGTGATTTACAAAGGAAAGAAGTTTAACTGACTCACAGTTCCGCATGGCTGGGGAAGCTTCAGGTAACTTACAATCCTGACGGAAGGAGAAACAAACACGTCCTTCTTCACGCAGTGGCAGCAAGCCGACGTGCCGAGCAAAAGGGGACACGCCCCTTCTAAAACCATCAGATCTCGTGAGAACTCACTCACTATCGCGAGAACAGGATGGGGAAAACCGCTCATGATTCAACGATATCCATCTGGTCTTTCCCACAGCATGTGGGGATTGTGGGAACTACAATTCAAGCTGAGGTTTGGCTGGGAACACAGCTGACCGGTATCAGGGTGCAACGGTTGCAACGCCCATAGGGTCAGTGCCCTCCCAGAGATGCTTTTGATCACATCCTAGAAAGAAGGCTGCATACCAGCCATGGGCACAGAGTTAGCACTCAAGATACAATTGCTGAATTGAATGCGAAGTCTTTATCTTCGCCTCGTGCATACGAGACTCAAATGGCTGCAAGCCGGTCATGAGCTTTCACCCAGCGCTGGTGCACACCACCGAGCTGGACTCTGGACATGCTGAAATCATCACCAGCCTTCCCATTTTGCAGGGAGGAAGCGGAGGCTCAGAGAAGCTGGTGTGTCCAAGGTGACCCAGGTAGAAATGAAGCACAGGCCGGGTACAGTGGCTTATGCCTGTAATCCCAGCACTTTGGGAGGCCGAGGCGGGATCACTTGAGGTCAGGAGTTCGAGAACAGCCTGGCCAACATGGTGAAAAAACCCTGTCTCTACTAAAAATACAAAATTTAGCCAGACGTGGTGGTGGGCGCCTGTAGTCCCAGCTACACAGGAGGTTGAGGCAGGAGAATTGCTTGAACCCAGGAGGCGGAAGTTGCAGTGAGCCGAGATCGCGCCACTGAACTCCAGCCTGGGTGACAGAGGGAGACTCCATCTCAAAAAACAAAACAAAGGAACACAATGTCCCTCTGAGTGCAGGCACCTTGCTACAGCATTTGCAACTCTTCTTTCGTTAGACTTTCATTTTTATATTGGGGAGTTGCTATCAGCTTTCTGGCTGCCCAGGGGAGAGAACTTCATGGACAGTTGGGTAGACTCTCAAATAAAGAGAAGTTGGAAGTGCTCTTTATTAAAAGGGGGCCAGAGCCTCCAACAAGGCAGCACCTAGGTCTGCCAACAGTGATGGGGCCATCTGGAAAAGGGAGAAGCCGGCGTGTGCAGGGTAATCCCGGAGGCCTCACAGAGGAGGTGGCCTCAACTGCAGCAATGCAGAAAGCAAGGGAGGGTTTTGTGAAGTCGCAGAAGACAGAGGTGCTAACAAATGGAACACCCACGGGGAAGTGAGCACCCCATCACGGGGAGTACCCAAGCCCTTGGCAAAGATGCTAGAGTGAAATCCGGCACTATGAACTGGACTAGCAAACTGAAATAGCCACCATTTATTAACTATAGTAAATTATAATTAGTAATGAGTGTTGTTATATAATAAATATGTAGTAACTTATGATATGATTATACATCATTTATATATATACACAAATTATAAGAAGGTGTAATCTCAGCAGTTTGCGAGGCAGAGACAGGTGGACCACCTGAGGTCAGGAGATTGAGACCAGCCTGGCTAACATGGTAAAAACCCCATCTCTACTAAAAATACAAAAAATTAGCCGTGTGTGGTGGCACGTGCCTGTAATCCCAGCTACTTGGGAGGCTGAGGCAGGAGAATCGTTTGAACCCAGGAGGTGGAGGGTGCAGTGAGCCGAGATAGTGCTACTGCCCTCCAGCCTGAGCAACGAGTGAAACTCCATCTCAAAAAAAAAAAGATGTTGTCATTTACAAATGGGGAAACTGAGGCTTGAAGAGGCTAAGTGATATAGCAGATAGCCAGCCCTGAGCCATCAATCTGTCTAACTCTAAAACCACGCTGTGAACATGATCTGTGGTTTCTATCTGCTCTTAATGTGTGTGGTTATCTTCTCACTGTGGGATGGGGATAGGAGAACTCAAAAGTTCAAAGGGTGATGGAGGAATCACACTGAAGAGGTCTCTCTGGAGAACTGCAGGACCTTTAGGGAACCATGGCAGAAACCAGAATTTATAGGTCCCAGGAAGACCACGAACCCCAGAAAGGCCCAGGTTCAACTCAGGCTCTGAAGGTTTCCCCCGCTGCTAGGATCCTGAGGAGTTTGGGGGGCGGCTGTTCCCCACCCAGGAGAGGCCTCTGGGGGCCTTAGCCTCCCTGTTCAGCCCGCCTAACGTTTTCTATTTAAATGCAAATTTTGACTTTTCACTTGGCAGCTAGGAAAAGTTTTTTGCACTGGAATGAGGGTCACGATAATAATTTATCCACAGGCCTTTTTCTAACAATTATTATTTGTTCAAGGAAGAAGGTGGAGGCCGCAGAGGCTGGGAGAGGGGGCTTGGTCCTGGAACACCACACATGGACTGGCCTGCAGGTGTCGGGCAGAGGGAACGAGGTGTAAGTAGAAGCTGCCGATCCTAGGGCCCCCGGCCCTGGGAGCTTGCTGAAAGGGAGCTGATATTAACTCAGCCCTCAGCTCTGCACTGAGAAGACTCTCCAATAAACAAGGTCTCCGGTCTCAAGTCTCGGAGAGCTGCCAATCCCATGACAAGGAGAGAAAAATAAATTGTCCACCTCAATACAGAGTGCCACATGCATGGTGCTGGGATGGAGTCCCAGGCAAGGCTCCTGAGCCAGCTTGAAGACCTAGGAAGGCTTCCTGGGAGAGGTAACCACTGTTTACCGTCTTCAAAAACCACTGAAGGATCAGTCAGGCCACGGCTGGGAAAAGTGTCCATTGGTATCCTCTATGGGGGATAATTAGATACAATCTATCCATATAATAAATTGACAATTTCAGGTCTAGGAAGGAATGTTACACCTTCTCCCCCAGATGCAGGTATAGGTACAATGTTATTCAATGGTAAAACACCAGAAACAATCTAGATACTCATCAAAGGTGGACTCCGTCAATGAATGAGGCTGTGTCCATGCAGCAGAATATCATGCAGCTCTGCAAAATGAGTGAGGAAGCAGTTTATTTACTGATCTGGAAGAGCTCCAAATGATAGTGAGTGGGAAAAGATGCAGGGAGTATTGTACATTTTGTGTAAAAGGCAGCAGGTGGATAATCTTTTTAAGATTTGCTTATATTTGCATAAAATGTCTCTGAAAGGATTCATTCAAATTGAACACATGGTTTGCCTGTGAGGAGGGGCCTTGGGGGACTGAAGAACAGGAATGGGAGAGAAATTCAGCATCAGTTTTCAGTTTTCGGTGTATACATTTCTGTATCGAAATTGTGTATCGAAATTTCTGTATCGAAATTGTGAATTTCGATGCCTCTGAATGTGATGCATAATCAAAACTCAGCTTTTAAAAATACACAAAATCCAAAGGGCTGACCAGGCTATCAGGAAGACAGCTTAGAGTCCCAGGCAGAAGGAACAGCGCGTGCAAGTTGGATTCACTTTCTGGGGTGAGAGAGAATCTGCAAAGGGAATGACTGGGAGGGTAGAGGTGTGGCAGGAGAGGGTGGCCCGGCCCTCTGCACTCAGTGCAGGCTAGCTGTGCTCGCGTCTGCTCTTGTCTCGAAGACCCTGGGGGCCACGGGAGGGTTTTACACACAGGAGAGGCAGCCAGCCTTGCTGTTTGGAAAAATTACTCCAGGCAAAGCACCTGGGGAAGGCCGGAGGAGGCAGGGAGGCCAGTGGGAGGCTGCTGTCAAGGGAACAGCATGGGTAAGGGCCAGCGGGAAGGACACACCCATTGCATTTAATCCCTCGTGATAACACTTTCATTTCAGAGATGAGGACATGGAGGCACAGAGAGGGGAAGCCACTTGCTCAAGGTCACAGAGCTGGGATTAGAAACTGGTCTGTCTGATACTTGGTCTTTCATTCACCCAGGATCCCCGAAGAGAAAGCACTTTGCTGGGAGGTGGTGGGCTCGGTCCCGGGCAATTTGTGTCTCTGAGCAGGCTGCTCCCTCTGAGCCTCACTGGACTCATATGAGGATGAGGTCCACTGTGCCTCTTGCCTGAGGTCACTGGGTTGTGGTGACAGCCCAGGACCAATGGCAGGAACAGGGTTTTATAAACTCTAAAGCTCCTTGCTCTGTTTGTGTCTACTCGCCTCCCCACAGGAGCCATGTCGGGGAGTGTCGCTTTCGCCTGATCAGTGGCTTCTCCGCACCCCCATGGGACAGCCCCTGCAGCTTCAGGATGACTTCCCTCTGGGTATCCCAGCCAAGTTTCCACCTGACCCAGCAGAGGGTGAAGCCCCTGCTGTTGCACAAGAAAGCAGTCCCTGAGACAAGGACTTGGGGACTTGGGGATGGGATTCCAGGAAAAAAGCAAAGAGAACAGAGAGAGACAGGGAAGGAGGGATAGCCAGGAAAGGGGTGATTTGGGGGATGAGTCTGTGGGCACCTGGAGCTCTGTTTCTCTGGGCACCTTCCCAGAAACCAAATTCAAAATGCCTCAGGATTGCCTCCTCCAAAGGACAGGAAGCTGGGACATTTATCCAGGATCCCAGTTCCCCATCCGTGAGCGACACCCTACGGAGCCAGGCTGCACCCGTGCAAGCTGAAGGGCTCCTTCAAGACACGAGACAGCAATGCTGTGCCAGGGCTCAGGTGAGGTGCCAGCACCATGCCCCACAGCTGCCCTGAAATCAGAGTGGGGGCCAAGGGCCGGTGACACAGGACACAGGAAGCAGCTGCTCCACTGGGCAGGCCACCTCTTTCCAGCCTTCCTTTCATGCCCCATGCCACCTCCAACCTCTGTTCCCCAAGTTCCCCCGTCTCAACTGGAGGGTGGGGAACAACCATTGGGGGAGAAATCACCCCAATGAAGGAAAACTTCAAAACCAGATGCAAGAAACGTATGTGGCCAGAGTGGAGGGGCAGTGAGCTAAAAACCCTCCAGGATGGGCTAACCCGTCAAATTCACATCATGAGGTCCTAACCTCCAGTGCCTCCGAATGGGACTGTATTTGGAGATAATTCAGGGGAAATGGGGTCAACAGGGTGGGCTTTAATCCAATATAACAGCCCTTATAGGAGAAGATGAGGCCACAGACAGAGACATCAGACCCGTGTTCAAACAGAGCAAAGACCGCTTGGGGACGCAGCGAGGATGCAGTCATCTCCAAACCTGCCGACACTTTCGCCTTGGACTTCCAGCCTCCGGGTCTGCCAGAACACATTTCTGTTGTTTAAACACTCAGACTGGGCTGTTTTGTCAGAGTGGCCGGTGGCCCTGAGACACTGGCACACCCTCCTCCCGTAGTGGGCCGGGCAAGTAAACGGCGCTGGGTGGTCTCCGTGGTGGCCCTTCAGGGACCTCCTCATGCATCCCCGATTTGCTTTCGGTCTGTGTCTCCGCCCCCATCTCATGTCGGAAGGCAATCCCCAATGTGGGAGGCATTGCCAGAGGAGGTGACTGGATCATGGGGGCAGATCCTTCATGAATGGGCTAGCACCAACCTTGTGGTGCTGTTCTCACAATAGTGCATTCTCTTGCGAGATCGGGTTGTTTTGAAAGTGTGTGGCACCTCCCTCCCCGTCTCTCCCCATCCCACCCCTGCCAGGTAAGACACCTGCTCCTGCTTTGCCTCCCGCCACAAGGAGGAGCTCCCTGGGGCCCCCTCAGAAGCAGACGCTGCCATGCTTCCTGTACAGACTGAAGAACGCTGAGCCAATTAAGTCTCTTTTCTTTATAAATTATCCTGTCTTGGGTATTTCTTTATAGCAGTGGGAGAACAGACTAATACAATCACCTTCTGCACACACACACACACACACACACACACACACAC
>PVKP010019769.1:0-41824 GCA_004027715.1 Plecturocebus donacophilus | reverse complement strand
TTATGTTCTTCTCTACATTGGTTATTCTAGTGAGCAATTTCTCCCATCTTTTTTCAAGGTTCTTAGTTTCTTCGCATTGGGTTAGAACATTCTTATTTAGCTTGGAGGAGTTTGTTATTACCCACCTTCGGAAGCCTACTTCTTCTTCTTCTTCTTCTTTTTTTTTTTCTACTTCTGTCAATTTGTCAAACGCATTCTCCATTCAGGTTTATTCCCTTGCTGGCAAGGAGTTGTGATTCTTTAGAGGAGAAGAGGCATTCCAGTTTTTGGAATTTTCAGCTTTTTTTGTGCTAGTTTTTCCTCATCTTCATGGATTTATCTACCTTAGGTCTTCAATGTTGGTGACCTTTATATTGGGTTTCTGTGTGGTTGTACTCTTTGTTGATGTTGATACTCCTTTCTGTTTGTTAGTTTTCCTTCTGATGGTCAGGACCTTCTGTTGCAGGTCTGCGGGAGTTTGCTGGAGGTCCACTCCAGACCCTGTTTGCCTAGATAACACCAGCAGAGGCTGCAGAACTGCAGAGATTTTTGACTGTTTCTTCTTCTGGAAGCTTCATCCTGGGGCACACCTGCCAGATACTAGCCAGAACTCTCCTATATGAGGTGTTTGTCAGCCCTTACTGGGAGGTGTCTTCCAGACAGAATGCATGGGGGTCAGGGATCCACTTGAGGAGGCAGTCTGTCCCTTATCAGAGCTTGAGAGGTGTGCTGGGAGATCTGCTGCTCTCTTCAGAGCTGGCAAGCAGGAATTTTTAAGTCTGCTGAAACTGCACACACAGCTTCTCCTTCCCCCAAGTGTCCTGTCTTAGGGAGATGGGAGTTTTATCTATAAGCTTCTGGCTGGGGCTGCTGTCTTTCTTTCAGAGATGCCCTGCCCAGAGAAGAGGGATCTAGAGAGGCAGTCTGGCTACAGCAGCTTTGTGGTGCTGAGGTGGGCTCCACCCAGTCTGAACTTCTCAGCAGTTTTGTTTACACTGTGAGGGGAAAACTACCTACTCAAGCCCCAGTAATGGCAGACACCTTTCCCCTCACCAAGCTTGAGCATCCCAGGTTGACTTCAGAGTGCTGTGCTGGCAGCGAGAATTTTAAGCCAGTGGATCTTAGCTTGCTGGGCTCCTTGGGGGTGGGATCTGCTGTGTGAGACCACTTGGCTCCCTGGCTTCAGCCTTCTAGTGAATGGATCTCTCTCACTGGCATTCAAGGCACAACTAGGGTATAAACAAAAACTCCTGCAGCTACCTCTGTGTCTGCCCAAATAGCCACCCAGTTTTGTGCTTGAAACCCAGGGCCCTGATGGTGTAGGCACCTGAGGGAATCTCCTGGTCCACAGGTTGTGAAGACCATAGGAAAAGTGTAATATCTGGGCCAGAATGCACCATGCCTCATGGCACAGTCCCTCATGGATTCCCTTGGCCAGGGGAGGGAATTCCTCAACACCTTGCACTTCCTGGATGAGGCAATGCCCCACCCTGTTTTGGCTTGCCCTCCATGGGCTGCACCTACTGTCTAGCCAGTCCCAGTGAGATGAGCTGTGTATCTCAGTTGGAAATGCAGAAATCACCCACTTTCTGCATTGATCTTGCTGGGAGCTGCAGACTGGAGCTCTTCCTATTCGGCCATCTTGCCAGCCACCCAGAAACATCTCTTGACTTACTGTCAATCCGAAGCAAGGATCATGTCTTGATATTTTTTTTCTTTTTGCATTCTTCCAAGCAGTTGTTAATGCATAAATTAAACATTATAAAAACTTATCTTTAAACATGGGAAAACTATTCATAATTATTGGGTTTATTCTTCACAAAACTAGAATGCGGCAGTGTTCAAACCCACTTTAAGTAGGAAACTATAAGCATTAACTTAAAAAGCATATCCTCAGTAAACCACAATGGAAAACAAGCCAACAAACCCTGAGGGGACTTGACTCACTTGAGGTGTGGCCTGAGCCTGCCCAACCCTGGAAGGGTAAAGGCAGATACTGATAATCCTTCCCTACCATAGTTACCAGTAAAGAACATGTTCTCCTGATCCTAGCTGAGCACACTGTCTTAGGGGAAGGGTGGGGGCCGTCTATGAACACTGCGATGAGGACTGAGGACGTCTAGCATTCATGACTCCGAAGTAACCCCAAGCCTTTCTGGGCCTGGAATCCATCACTTGAAATACTAGCACAAGGAGCAGCAGTGCCTCATTTGTGGCTGGATCCTTCAGGCATCCCTCAGTCCTGGGCAGTCATCCTAATAAAGCAGCATGGTCACAGGATGAGCCGGTCTGAATCTGGAGCTTCTTCATGCAAAACCTGAGTTTCTGTGTCTCTTTAATTAAAACAATTTGCAGCTCTTCATTCGTTTTACAGTTTGTTTTTTTTTTCTTGGACTCAAGCAATAGTATCGCCTCGGGTGCGGGGGGTGGGCAAATAGCTGGGGCTACAGGCAGGTACCACAATGCCCAGCTAATTTTTCATATTTTTTTATAGAAATGGGATTTTACCATGTTGCCCAAGCTGATCTCAAACTTCTGAGCTCAAGCAATCTGCCTGCCTTGTTCTCCAAAAGTGCTGGGATTACAGACATGATCCACAACGACTGATCTCTCTCTCTCTCTCTTTTTTAATCCAAATCTCATCCTAGGGTTCCTGGTTATAACTGTCTGCTTTAAACTGTGTGTGAGTGTGTGTGTGTGTGTGTGTGTGTGTAGTGGGGAGGGAAGTGGAGAGGCTACAACTTTTCGAGATCTTTCTACGTTTGTCACTCCTTTCATTCACCTCATGCTTATTAGATTCCTGAGCACAAGTTCTTAATATGGAGGTAATGGCTACACTTGCAGATATCTGTGTGTGCAACTATCTAAAATGTTATAGAAAAGCTGTCTACATCTTTCACTGGATTCTTAAAGAACCAACGACCCCAAAAGAATAAGAATTACTACTTTGTAGGTTTATATGCTATATTCAAGCTCCATCCCTTGCTAGCCTTCTTTTCTTGATGATCAAAGTATTCAGTCTTAGCAACCAACCTATGCTTTGGTATCATATAAGCAAGGATCATTCATTCATTGGTTCAACAAATAAAGAGTGCCTATTATGTGCTAGGCATTATTTTTGGTAATGGAGAGACAAAATGGATACAGATACTTTACTTACTAAATATTTACTCTGTGCAGAGCACTTTGTTAAGTGATCTTTTAATCTTCAAAACAAACAGGAAATAGGTACTATTATTATAGTAATTTTAAAGATGAGAAAATTGAGGCAGGAACTAAATCCAAGTTCTCACAGTTCGTAAGTAATGGCTCCAGGAGCTGAAGGGATCTCTTTAAGTTACCTGTTCAAATTATTTGAGGGATACAATGTAAGTCTGAAGTCCAGCAAGCTTGACAGACCCGTTCCACGAGAACAATCAACTATTTACTCATACGACCAGTCATTGTCTTTTTTTTTTTTTTTTTACAAATACATCGTGCTTCTTCCTTTTCTTAGATCATTTTGCTTCCAGTGGGGTTGGGAATAGACAGACTCATTTAGAAGTCTCAGTGTCCTGTATAGAAAGTGTGGACATGCCATCTTTGTCCACTTTCTGGCTCTACCCTCACATTCATGGATTCTCTGATCACTTATCAACTCTTATTTTCCCACATCTTCACATATGTTTCATCATTACTTATAGGGGGTTAACAAGTCCTGCCAGCATAGCAACAGCTGGTTAAATCAACAGCAGTATTTTTAGACAGGCTCCATTAAGTACTCAACACAAAACCAGACTCTATTAGTCATAATATCTGAGCAATACTGCAAACTCCCTTTTCATTCAGTTTAATCAAATGTATTTACATATATTTACAATTGTCTCTGCTTACCCAGAAATGATCTCTTCTAGATTTAGTCACCAAGCCATTTGGTTGAATGTCTGTATATTCAGTAAACTTTAACTCTTACTTTCCTTTAACCACCCATAATGGAATTTCTTCCTATTCCCTTTCCTTTTTTCCCCCCTCCTTCTTCTCCATTTTGTCACAGATATCTCCTATTTGTTTGTTTCTTCCTGCTGTTTCCAGAGGTTCAAGCTTTCATATATTTGTTTATTGATTAGATTTCTTTAGATCTACAAAAATATTTTAAAATAAGTATCATTTTCTTTGACATCTCTTTACTAAAAATCATCTGGGAAGTCTGGAGATTTGAAAATTAAACAGAGACTTAGAATCTAGAAATCAGCTGCCTAATATGGTGGCCACTAGTCTTCCTGGGCTATTAAGGACTTATAATGTGAATAGTGCCACACGTGAAATGATATATGTTGGGTTACATCAAAATAAATTTTATCCATTTCTTTTCCTTTTTCAATATGGCAACCAAAACCATATAAAATTATATATGTGGTTCACATTATATTTCTATTGAACAGCATTGGTCTGCATAGAACAATTTCCTTTTTATCACACTACATAGCAGAGGAAAAGAACGCCAATCTGATAAGAATGCTGAAGCTGGACTATTTGCCCAGTGTTGCTCTCCTCTTAAAATTGACGCATTTTTCAATATCAATCTCATGAGACAGAATCATTGATAGAGAACCAATTCCAGACTGCTGAAAGGAGTTTTCAATTATTTATGAATTATGACCATGTCACAAATCCATATGGGAAACCATAAGTGTCCACAGAGCTAATGTACCCTTGATGCTCTTTCCATCAAGAGTACATTACTGATATATACTGAACATATATCAGTAAAATACGAATCCACATGCAAATTCTCATGTACAGTTTCCCTGTGTTCTGGAAAAATTGAGTCCTTTGATTTTTTTCACTCATAGACAAGTTTGAACGTATCAGATTCAGTTAGATCTAATCTGATGCTGATGTGGTATATTATTCACAACCCATATGTGGATATGCACACATACATTATGCACATACCACAACACCGCATTAACCAAAAAATCTGGGCATTCTTGACTAACCAAGAGACATTAATGGAGTCCCTATTGTACGGCCAGCATCTAAATTGCACATGGACTCTACATTTCATTAATGTCCAAGTGAAGGGTACTTTCCTGCCCCCTCCCTGCCCCTTACCTATACACCTGTATGCTGCCTTGACTCCCCTAGTGCCTCAGCTTGGAGAAAGAAGGACAAACCAATGGTCAACGAACAAACAAAAGAGGCTTTGGAAATTACAGTCTTGGTGTTCAACCGTGGCACCACAGCTGGCAGCAAACACATCTTGAACTAACATTCCAGGAACCATTAAAGACCAGTGTTCAAGAGGACAGGCTTGCAAGTCAGATACTCTGGTTTGAACTCTGGTTCCAGTTTTTACTAGCTGGGTGGTCTTAAGCATGTTATTTACCTAATCTCAAATCTAGTTTCTTTCTTTGTAAGATGAGGATACTTATAATTCTTATCTTTTACACTTATTATTAAGATTAAATGAGATAGTACCTGTTAATTCTTTTGTTCAGCAGAGGTGGATTTATGAAAACAACAGAAACTCAGCTATATCACTCTTCTGCCCAGGTGCTGCTTCACCATGAGGCCCTCATCACCAAGTAATCATCTGAGATTTCACATTGCAGAGGCCACCATCGGAAAAGTTTTTTTTTTTAACCTATGAAGTTTGTGGTGCTTTACCTTCTAACTGTCTTCTCCCTCTCCTTTTAAAAAATCAGTATGACTTACATAATTTATGGCTAGGTAATTGTCTTAATGACATTCTTAATTAAAAATTCATAGCTTACTTTACTTGATTTGAGCACCAATTTGAACATTATGAAGATTTCTCTTTGAAAGCACAAATACAGTGTACCTATAACATTCTCAAAAAACAAGACCAAATATTCCATGGCTCCTTGTGACTCTAAGTGGATATGCAATACACAATGAATAAACACACTAGGATACTCACTGGTTTATACAATATTATGGCTTTGTTCTCAGTTCAGGTATATTTTCAATTACAACAAGGATTAAGCATTTTAAGATACCCAGAATATCCTCCCCTTTGCCCCTGACCTATCATTCAATTTCTTCTTGTCTCCTTTAGTTGATAGGGCCAATTATTAGAATGCCTTTGTAGTAAGTGAAACAGTAAAAATGTACCAGTTACTAGTCCTTTTTTAAAATGAAACGAGAATTTACCAGATCCATCTGCTCTACAGCTACATTAGGATTTTCCAAGCCAATGTTTGCTGTAAGGAAACTTATGTCAATGTGTTTTACACTATAAATATTTCAGCACACACACACACACACACACACACATACACACATAACATGAACAGCCATATTTATCCAATACTAATTTTATATGGATTACTTCCTTGCTGAATTCTTCGCTACCTTTTTCAGCAACAGAAGTGATCTTGTCTAAAAATGTTCAGAACAAGACTGTATGCTATCGGAGATTTTCTTCCCAGTTGAATATTTCGCAGCCAGTACATTCTTTTTCACTCTAAGTTTGGTAAACAAAAAGATTACTCTAGAATCATTCTAAATTTAGTTGAACAGTCAACTCTCTGACAGATGTTTCTACACCATCTTTCAGCTAACCAGCGTAACCCACTGAGACCTTATTAGACTGTTGTCACTAAATGCCATATGGTTGTGTTGGGTGGTTTTCAAATGAACCAGTAATATTTAAACATCAAATTTAGTTCTCTTCTAACAATATTATGTCATAAGAGAACTTAGAATAGCTTTGACAGTTACTACAACCAGTAGGGAATTGTTCAAAACTCTTTAGAATCTCCCCACCCTGCAGGCTTTCCATGCTCGGGGTGAATTAGGAGCCTCTGCTGTTTGCTAGGGCACTTGGATGCAGAATATTTTGAGGAAGGAGAGTGAAATGTGAGGAGGCAAACCCTTGACATTTGAAAAACAATTTGTCCTTGCTCCTTTCATTGTTTCTCTGTAATGTTGGAAGTGTCAGGAAGGGGCCAAGTACCTGAATTGTATAGCAAGGAGGTGGTTGCCACAGAAAGAGGGTTTGCCATGGTGTCAGCAGCAGAGACCTAACTTTTGCTATTTCCTAGTGCTGGTTTCAAGTGTCTGTTTTGGAGGCTATCTAGTAAAAGAGTGTGGCATAGTAGCCTCCAAAGTGGACTATCAAACAGGTAGCCTTCAAGCCTGAAAATGAAAAAAGAACATTGTACATTCTGGAATGAATGGCAGGATACAACCAGCTACCTAGAGTATATCTCTAGGTGGCAAGGACTAGTCAACAGGCTCAACAGAGAGAGGCAGGCTTTGGTGCTGTAGACAAGAGGCGCATACTAACCCCTGGCTGCATTTGGTGAGCAGCAGGCTGGCATTCACCTCAAGGAGATGGAACAAAACAACAGCAGAGGGTATCAGCTGAGTAACTGTCAAATTACTGAATCAGTCAGACGTGACCTGATTCTCTTGCCAGCCAGTGTCACACTACCCAAAACAGCACAGAAACCCAGGACAAACAGCGAACCTGAGCTGAGAAGATTCCAACAGCATCACGTGAAGGAAAGGGAAGAGAGTCAAATATCAAAGTGATGATAATGACATCCCATAGCAGATACCCACCCCCTTGCAGAGAAATTGGAAAATAATTAAATAAAAATACATGCTGAGAGCATGCAAATGACAAAATACCTGTAATAACAACAAAACTAAGTTAACAGAATCTTCAATTGTTCAACCTTCACCAAGGTCTAATCTCTCTTTTCTGCTTGGTTCCAGGATCAACCACTTACTTGGGTAGCTTTTAGGACTCAGAGGTATAAACGTTTCCCTCTCGTAGCTCCCTTTGCCTGGCTTGATTTCAGTTCATTTCTACATCTTTCATTTTTGCTCTTTGAGATGTTTTTTGGGACACCAACCTAGTTCATCTAATTAGACTTCACATGTGGCTTGTTTTTCTCCTTAGAATTTACCTACTAGATTTTAATCTCAGTGTGGCCTTTGAGATCCAGAGTACACTCGTGCCTCCTTTTTCTAGAGGATGTGGGTCTAGGTTGGGCTGTCATGACTGTATACTGCACCACTATTCATTCTGCCTTCCTGACTTGCCCTGGCCCACTAATGCTCCCCACAGAAGTTATATTCACCTGGGTCACTTCCCTTGCTAATCTGCATTATTTCCACTAGCACAATGGAATTTCCCAGAGGCATACCCTGGAAACAGGTTACAAGTGCAAGTGGTTTACTTGAGAGGTATTATCAGGAAAAATTAAAGGGAGATGACAGCAATGGGAAGCAATAGTGGAAGCCACCAAGCAAATTACCACTTTGGCAATTGGAGCTGGATATTTATCCATCAGTTTCTCTCTGACTTTGCTTGAGGGCTGTTCCTAAGGATAATTATTCTCCAGCACTGTAGTTTGCCTCACATATAGGTTTAACAGGCTCTGATGGGCAAAAGAAGTCTTCAAGCAAAGAGTTGCAGATATAGGCAGCTGAAAATTGGTTATCTACATGACAAGTGCTAAGGAGGATGGTAAATAACTACCTGTCCCCAACCCTGGGTCCCACCTACCATCTGCTTCTTTCCCTCAGGATGGATCAAATCTCAAATTTCAGCCATACAAGCTCTGTTTCCAGCTTTGATTTGAACTCCAGTTGCACACTCATACTACTCATGTTCATGTTCTTGATTTTGTACTAAGTGCTAAGGATTCCAAGATGAATGAGACATGTTTCCTCCTTCAGGAAGTAAGCTGTTTAGAATTTAAAAGCATCTCCTCCCCTTTTTCTACCTGCCAAAAGAATCCCACTTCCCAATTTCCTTTTTGCATAGTGTCCTTGTTTCCCTCAGACACTCAGGTTGACTACTATGCCTTCAGTATATACTTGTTGACACCGTTGTCTTCAAGTGATCTCTCTTTCCAGTCTACCAATAAGCACCTTCTTTCTTAATGTTTATACCTTTGCTTGTTCCATCCCGCTGCCATCATCCAGGCAGGCTTCCCATCATGTCCACGATGTTAGTTTTTCTGTTGCTGTTGTTTTTAAAGTAGCCTCAGTTAACAATCCTACATCCATCTCCACCTCTTAAACCCTTACTCCAAAATGAAATTTGTTCTCCACACCATGATAATATGAAGAATCTTTCTAAAACATGTCATTTTCTGCTGAGATGCCTTTCACTTCCTTGACGTTTTATGAAGACTCAAGACTCTCCCAATTTTTCCCAACTCTACCTCTGCAACCTTCTGTACAAGCCAGATAATCTGCACCATGTCACCTAAACATTTCTAGTCAGTCTCCATACTCACTACTCACACTTTTCCAATTTGTATAACCTTCTCTTCCCTGTCCCAAATCTCATCTAGACTTTAAGACAAGAGTTCAGGTCCTATCTTCGATGAAAGCTTCTGAACACTCCACACAGGCTAATCCTTCTAAACAGAACCAGTCATTGTCTGTACTAATCATTTGACATTTTGTCATTCTCTGCAATTTGTGACTTTTTTTGCATCTACTTTATGATATCTGTTTTAGTAATCATAATAGCTCTTATCAAACGCATGCCAAGATCCTTTAAAAATTTATCTTTTCATATTCCATAACAATACAATGAGATAACTATTATTTTTTCCTATTTTAAAATGAAGAAACTGAACATCAGAAAGCATAAGGAGTTAATCCAAGAAAAAACAGAACTTTTCAGACTTAGAATTTGAAGGCAGATCTGCCTGGCTCTTAACAGCTATTGTATCTTCCCAATAAAATTATAAATTCATTAAGAATAAGGATCAATCTTATTTCTTCTTTATAGAAAATGCTTTTCATACAGTAGGAGTTTAGTCAAGTCATATATTTAGATTTGGGGGAAACTTCCTTAATAACTTTGAAAATCACTGGAAGAGACTTAGCTGCGGTTTGTTTTATTTTGCTTACTTAGTTTAAGAAAAAGCTAATAACTAAAAAATTGGCTCTGCCTATGTTTGGTGAATCTGGTAGTGTTTATATATTTTGAAATAATGGACACTGTGTACTTGTCCATCAGTGTATTTCTGTGCCTACTACAAAAATTATTTGTGAGTCCATATGTCCATATAAAGATAGGCTTATGTTAAAAATTTTTAGAATATGAGCCATGTCATAAAGATATGACATGGTCTCAAAAGGATTATAAATAAATACTCATAGAGCTGAACAATTTAAACTAGGGAAAACAAGATGTTCTCCTTGCTCTGAGAGCTTGGCTTGTCCTGGGCTGATGCTTTAGCAAAAGACATCCATGGTTACTTACTCCCAACATGTAACCTTTGTGAGCAAAAAAACTCACTCTGCCTTACTTCGGGTGAAATAATCTAACATTCATTGCTCATTCCGTAGTGATAGTCATATCAAAGCTTTCTCCTTGTTAATTTTCCTTCAAATCAATACTTAAACTGATGATCCAAAAGGCCCATCACTGGACATAAGTGCCTCTTTAACGTCAGAACTTTTTAAACCAGCATCCCTGGGTGATCTTCAAAATCCTGTGAACTCTTTAATATTGTCTTCATAATGTTAGATGCATTTGCATTTTGTTTTCAGAGCAGAAGCTTTTATGACTTTAAAAGATTCCCAAAAAGGCTCATGACCCTGAAACAGGTTGAGCATTATTGCTTAATGTGAAATAGTGAATTATCATCTGGCTTATTAATTACTTATTAGATGGAAGCTTTTATTTGTAAATACTTTTCACGTCTCACGTTCCTGGCACATTCCTGGCACAGAATAGTGAGAGATGCCAAAACTTGCAATACATTTTTTGAGTGTTTGATTAATAATATGATCATTTTGGGGTTTAGTCTCCTTCAGGTTAACTGGTAATTACATTTCTGATCTGTAAGGCAGAAACTTGATATTCTTGTCCAGCAATAACTAAGCCCAAGATCTCCTCATTACTATCCTTAATCCACAGAACTTGAGAAATCTCATGTCTTATGAGTCTCTGTTCTAGGGGTGTGAGCACATTGCCAAACCACAGGGCTAATTTTCTAATTACACCACAGCTATCTTTCACGTACCATTATCTACCTAGTCTCATAAGGTCACCTGTGGATAAAGAGCATCCAAGAGCAAGTGATTACATGGGTTTAGAAGGAAGATCTGTGGACAAGACCTAGAGGGAGATCAATTGATCCACAAGAAATGGAATTTATAGGCTTAGCCCACTACTATTATGTGCTAGCCCAGACATTAAGATAACTGTGCTCTTTGATGTTCCTGCAGGTTTGCTAGATTACTGTGAGGGATTTCACAAGCAGAGTTATACATTTGGCCTTTAGTAAAATTCCTAATTTTAAAAAATTAGATCTGAAGGACATAATTCTTTTTTTCCCTTTATTGCTGAATTATGCTTTCATCATTACTCAGTAACAGTGCATTTGTTAAAGAGTAATAACTACATTACAGTACAGACATTAAAAGTGTTACCTCCTATAGCCATCATCTTTCTTTTGTTTATCTGTGATAAGAATAGGACTGGAAAAAAAGATTTCTATCTCAGTTTCAACAACCTACCATCTCCAAATTTACCACCTTAATAGCAAATCTTAATTTTGTATTATTCTTTTCTTCCTTGTTATTTTTTTCTCCTTTCTTTAGAATGCCTAAACAAACAAAAAAAAATCTTAATTATAAACTAATATAAAAGAAATTTATTTTTATCTTTCTTAAGAATGTCATCATTTTGTATTTTGATTAAAGTATATTTATCTTTAAATGTAAATATTTCCATGCTACAAAATACTAAAAACAAAAGAACTGATGTGTTGCAGATAATCTTTTATCATGAAATAATCTCTCATATTATCATGAAAAAAATCTCTCATTTCAGTATGTTCTAGCATTAAAATTGGGCAAAATAAGTAATTTGAACATGTAAGGAGGTACTTTTGTTTGCATTTCCAATGACACAAAAGGATATTAGCAAAGAAGTCTGAACTTGGTTTCTGCTTAAATAGCTCACTCCTGTGAAAAACATGTTGAACTGAGAAAAACAAGAATTCTGTGGCCTGTCTTCAAAATATTCAAGATTCCAAATCAGTTCACCTTTTGCCCTCTGGGTGGGTTAGAAGCTAGATAAACACATGCTAATTAGTGTTTTCCTGTTGATTAAAAAAATTTTTTTTTTTATAGACCTGTCTACAACTATCAGGGGTGTAAAAAACTAAAATTCTGAAAGGTCTTTATTACTAAAAAAAAATTAAAATATTTAAAAATATTTACCAAGTTAAAGAAACTGACTATTAAAAGAACTCATAACAGAAAATGAGTTCTTTTAATAGTTTCTTTAACTTAGTAAATATTTTTAAAGATTTTAAAATCTCTCCAGAAGAATTTTTGCCCACATATCAGTTAAGCCTCTCAATCTCCCATGGAGTAAAAATTCCAGGAAGGATGACCAATGTGTGTTGGAGCAAAGCTGACTGGCTATAAATCCCAGCTGGAGGCCGAGCGGTATAGCAGAAAAACATGGCTTTGTAGCTATTAGGTGCGATCCAATCCCTAGTTTCACCACCTAGTAGTTATGTAACTTTAGAGAGTTACTTATCCTCTCTAACCCCCAATTATTCAACAGAAAATTCTGAACAGTAAAATTAATGCCTCATTTTGTTTAATGGTTAAAGACAACACATCGAAATTGTTTAATACAGTGTGAAGCTATGTTATGGGCTGAACTGTGTCCTCCTCCCTATCCCCTCCCAATTCATATCTTTAAGACAGAGTTCAGGTCCAAACTGAACTCATTCAGGCATTCAGAATGTGACTGGATTTAGAGATAGGACTTTTAAAGAGGTCATTAAAGTAAAATGAGGTCATATTGGGTGGCCCTGATCCAATCTGGTTCCTTATAAGAAGAGATTAGGACACAGACATGCATGCCCACAGAGGGGAGACCGTGTGAAGACACAGTCAGAATGAGACCATCTACAGGCCACCAAGGGAGGCCTTCGAAGAAGTCAATGCTGCTGATACCTCGATCCAGGACTTCTTGCCTCCAGAACCATGAGAAAACACATTTCTGCTCTCTAAGCCACCAGTTTGTGATGTTTTGTTACGGCAGTCCTGGCAAACTAATACAGGCTCGCAACAGACCCTTGATACATAAAGATTATTATTGTTAGTTTTTCCATTTAGACACCCAGATATAAGTGTGTAAACTGGGTAAAAAGGGCTGGCTTGTAGTTGATGCTAACTATCCGCTGAATAAATTGAAGAGCATAACAAAGGGTGATTCCTTAAATATCCCCAGCCACCATGACACAGCACTAAAAATTCCCAGCTCATTTATGTCAAAGCACTGACGGGTCCTTTTAAGATTCATATTAAGTCATTTTCTTCCATTAAAGTCTTTAGACAAATAATTTAGAATATTATAGGTCATCTTAGAGACCAGGCTCCTGAGAGCATAATATGCACAGCAAATAAGATCCAAAGGGGTTAGAAAGAAGGAGAGCACTAGGACACAGGGCATGGTGGGTAAAGAAACTCCCCCAGCGAGTTGCCAAAGATGTAACAAAGAGACACGCCCATGTATGGTCCCTGAGTCCAAGGAGGGCGGGCACTCAGACAGAATGAAGGTGCTGATAAACTGCCACTGAAGACAAGTTTTCTTAAACCATAGATTTGCTCTCAGCTATGGATGAGATTTGTTTATCCGCAAGAGACACTATCTGTGTGTATGTGTGTGTGTGTGTGTTCTCACACAAATTCACCCTACAGAATCAGAATGGCCACACAGGATTATGAATTCATATTCAGACACTGAAGGTCAAATGATATCTCAGCTTGGTTACCATTATGATACTCATGAAGAGAAGAGGATGAGTTTACAGAAGGTTAAAAAGAGAACCAAAGAAGGGAATGAGAAAACAAAATGAAAATATGAAGAAGGCATAATAGAGACTACCCACAAGATACTAGGGACAAAGAAAATCTTAAAGTCAGAAAAAAATCAGACTGAGAAAACTCAAAATATTTTAAAAAAAACCCATTATTACAGTTATCTATTTCTTTCCAATGTTTAAGCCAATTTCCTGTCAGTGCAACTCACCTCAGTGAGGACTAATTAATGGCCTTCTCTTAACTCTTCATGAACTTTGATCATCCTTTGACTTAGAGGAGGCTAAAACTAAGTGAACTGAAGAAGAAACATAAATTAAAGCAATAGAATCAAATCCCACTAAAAGCAGACTACATTTACTTCACTGCAAGTCAACACTGATGCCAAACCAGTTAGTCAAATTGGTTGAGCTATCAAGAAATAGTCAAATCTGATATCTTAAGTTGGAAGAAAACCCTCAGACCTCAATTTCCCCCGATAAAATTATAGAGTCGGACTAGATGACCCTAATGTTCATTCCCGGAATATTATTTTTATGATTTTGTAATATTTCTGCTTATCAGATATTAGCAAAGATTGCAATGACCTATTAAGGATAAAAAGAAATGACTAGAAGCTTATAATTCTAAAGGTTCTAGTGTCAAAAGAAAATGTTAAGTCAGATAATTTTCTAAATATTAAGTTCAATGTTCTCCATTTGGCTTTTATTTTTCACATTACCAACCCAAAGTTTAAGTGTGAAGTCATTTCTTGGACAATGACTTCTTTTGTGTTGAGTTTGCCAAAGCTGAATTTTATTTAAAATTCTCTCTTGGTTGCCCATTTTATGACAGTTCCAACATATTCACCAACAACACCTTCTTTATCTGGTAGAAACCATGGAACCAAAATGCCATGAGACAAACGATCATGATCCTTTTGACAGAAAAACTTTTCATTCCAGTCAAAATATCTAAGATAGTATTTTATTTTGATTCAAGAATTTTTTTTTTAATGGTGGAGTTTTGCTATGTTGCCCAGACAGGTCTCAAACTTGTGGCCTCAAGTAATCCTCCTGCCTTGACCTCCCAAAGTATTGGGATTACAGACATGAGACACTGCATCTGGATAAGATGCTGTTTTGAAAACTGGTAATAAAAAAAAAAAACTCAGCAATAGCACATTCATGTTGCAAAATACCTGTAGCAAAAGATGCCTCAAACACTCCAATGATTATTGGCATAAAAGAGGTTTTTAATACCCATTTTTAGACTGCATTCTAGCCTGGGCAATAAAACAAGAATCCCATTCTCTCTCCATCTTTCTCGTCCTCTTTCTTTCTCTTCTTCATTCTTTTTTTTCTTTCTTTTGCTGTTTCTTTCTTTCTTTCTCCTTTTCTCTCTTTTTCTAAAACAAAAACAAAAACAAAAACTTTAGATCTTAGAGCTAACAAAATAAAAACAAGAAAACATATGAACCTATTAAAGTCAATGGAAGATAAACTTTCAGTTCTCCTTGGGTTTTCTTGGAAAAGAAAATAGGAAAGTTAGTGACTTTTAGTTACTGCTTAAGATGACTCCATAGCACTGAAAATGAAGAATCACTTTAATCAAATCTTGTTTGGGGGGTTCTTGAAAGCCATAGTCACTTTTGGTTCATCTCTGTATCTTCCATGGCATTTAACATAATAACCTAATAGGCATTTTGTATACATTAAATTGAATACATGAATGATGGAACCACTTTTCTGAATTTGAACAGATCAGAAGCATTAGAAATTAATCTAATTTCAGCTGATTTATTAAGGGTAATTTTCCCTGGGAGAAGGGTGGTTCTTGTCTTAAACTGCCTGGGACTGGAAACACTAGTAGAACAGCATGAATTAAAAATGAACTTGAAGAAAAGGAATAAATACCATTCAAATAGCATTAAAAGCTTAATAATTTGTAGGCCAGGTGCGGTGGCTCACGCCTGCAATCCCAACACTGTGGGAGGCCGAGGTGAGCGGATCACTGGAGGTTAGGAGTTCGTAATCAGCCTGGCCAACCAGTGAAACCCCATCTCTACTAAAAATACAAAAATTAGCCAGATGTGGTGGCATGCACCTGTAATCCCAGCTACTCAGAAGGCTGAGGCAGGAGAATCGCTTGAACCTGAGAGGTGGAGGTTGCAGTGAGCTGAAATCACGCCACTACACTCCAGCCTGGGCAACAGAGTGAGACACCATCCCCCCCGCCCCCCAAAAAAAGGCTTAGTAATTTGAGCTTTTTTTGGACATGAAATGTACTGTGAAGTGTGAAACCATTCAAGTAAACAAGAGTTAAATAATATACAGTTGGAAAATCTATTTGGTTTATTACACCTTTGCATATGAGATTAAATAATCATACATACTGTATCTATGAGCAGCTAGTAAAGCTTCACTGAAAGAATTACTTTTGTCTTTTTTATGAATGGGCTCCTCAGTCCTGGCTCATTATTTCATGCTTTTAATCTTGAGAAAGTTAATAAGCAGTTTTCAGGGCTATAGTTTACTAGGCCAGTTTTAGGAAGGAAGTATGCATGGAAAGTCATAAGCCTTTTCAAAGGCATTGTAGGCCAGAGTAGACTGAGTTCTAATTTGTTTATTGCTGCTGCAAACTTGGTGTAACATATTAATTTGAATGATGATACGGTTCTTTATTATCATCTTGCATGAGAGTAAAAACAGCCAAAAAACATATGGACATTATTTTCTGGGTCCCCTGGGATTTCCAATCTTTGTCATTGATTGGAAATCTACATATTTTACTCCTTTGAAATGTTTAGTCATCACATTTATATTATGCATGCTGTACGCTCTGCTTTTGTAACAATGCTCATGGGTAACTGAAATCAACAGTCTACTTTAAGAAAACCACGACATTTAATCCATCGAACTAGAAGAAGAATTCAATTGTTTGAATAATCCAAGTTTGACATTTAAATCAGGTACATTATGCACATTTTCCCCTCTCTGCTGAGGGGCACGTGCAGGAAGAACAGAAAGATCTTGTTGCTCCCTGATAAGGTCAGAGAAGCTTAGCTAGATTGTAGTGATGATTAAAGCTCATTGGTTTTGCCTATGAAGGGCAAAGCTGTTACCATGACTACAAAGCTGCTGTTGCTAAGGCATCCACAGGCTCATCTGATGTCAGGGCTTCCAGGTGGCCCAGCACAAAAGCTATTACTTTATGTTGTTGTCAAGAAGTCTTTGAATAGTAGTACATAGCTAAAATAATTCCAGATAAACAAGGTTTCCTATACATTTTCATATAGACAGAGGCTACTCTTCAAAGTGGAAGTAAACAATTGGAAATGAATCTATTTCTCCTAATTAGCCCATCAGAGAAATACTAAAGTTGAAGGGAGAAAAGTATGCACAGCCTGTATTAAATTACTGCTTTATTTGCCATTCCCTAAATGTAAATTTAAATGTAATGGAAAATTTTTTAAACAATCTCACAAACATTCGTAAAGCATTGATTGGCAAGTCAAAACAGCCAAGTCACTGATAAGAACTGGCAGTGTTACAAAGCTGGAAAACACAGGGTCACGAAGTGCACCAAAAGGGGCAATACATCCACACTCTTGTCTCTGTAATAGCCAGCATCAGTTAATTATGCACCTATGCCAATACTAAAGGCAGCCTTTTGGGTGTGACGGTCACATAAGGATATTCATGAATACTATTTCCCTAATAAGGGGAAGAGAGAGAGAGAGAGAAAGCGAGAGAGAGACCCTTTTTGGGATCTTAACATTTAGGTCAGTTGAATTGCTATGCTACATTATCCCTTTATCTACCACCTTCCCCTCCCATGAAGCTCGTGTAGCAAGCCCCCACCAAGTCTGAGTGTAACGCCACTTCCAAGTGGTCTTGAACCTGTGCTTTAGTTGCTAGAAGGGATAGGTGGTTCCGGCATCGGGGACTAGATTAGAAGATCTTTAAAAGCCCCTTCCGGGGCGGGGTGCGGTGGCTCACGCCTGTAATCCCAGCACTTTGGGAGGCTGAGGCAGGTGGATTGCCTGAGCTCAGGGGTTCGAGACCAGCCTGGGCAACACGGTGAAACTCCGTCTCTCCTAAAATACAAAAAATTAGCCGGGTGTGGCAGCGTACGCCTGTAGTTCAGTTACTTGGGAGGCTGAGGCAGGAGAATCACAAGAACCCGGGAGGTGGAGGTTGCACTTAGCTCAGATCGCGTCACGGCACTCCAGCCTGGGCGACAGAGTGAGACTCCGTCTAAAAAAAAAAAAAAAAAAAATGTCCCTTCCGGCTAGGCGCAGTGACTCACGCCTGTAATCCCAGCACTTTGGAAGGCCGAGGTGGGTGGATTACAAAGTCAGGAGTTCACTATCTCCTTATGCAAACACGTATGCTAGAAATGTATTCATTTTATTGAGCCTGTGTCCCAGCCGCTGCTGGGATCTGATAGAAAGCTAGGTCTTGTCTATTTGGCTAAGATCTGGGCAAGGCTGAGCCTATGGTATTCGGTGTGTGATATTTAGGCCTGGGGACGAATGGGGCAAGTAGAGACGCTCTTGGAGTAACACTCCCGGAATGGTGAGGAGTCTAAGTTTCTACCCTTTACTTGTTTGCAAACAAGAGAGTTGGCCAGTTTATGCCAGGATGCTGGCAGAAAATGTGAGATTCCTGGTGCAGAAATAGGAGACAGTTTATTACTCAATACAATAGCAGTAGCCAGAGTATGAGCATTTGTGCTGGTTCCCTGAGTCCCAATTCCTGCAGGGCAATGTGAAAGTGTCAGCTGACACCTGCACATGCAATGGCTTGTGTTATGAGAGAGAAACGATAAGCTTACGGAATATAGTATTTTATAATGGACAGTAAAGCTTGCCTGAAAGAAATGATGTCTATCTTCCATGGTCGTTATATATATGTTGCTATACAACTGTCCTGGGAAAATAGTCCAGAACAGAGGCAGCTGGTATATCTGCTGGCAAGACATGCAGAAAAAAGAGAAACTCATAGAAAATTATCTCCTAACAAATACCTCTTTTGCTGTAAGTAACATCCTCCTTATGATATGATCTAGTAACAGAAGTGTTTTTTTTTCCTTACTGGTCACCACACCACACTGCCACCGAATACTGAATCTCTACGGCCAGATCACCTTGCTGTCTAGCATAGGTGCTACAGCTACACCAAATCACCTCAAGCTTTACTTGTGTAATTAGACTTTAAAAAACAATTAAAATGTACCTTCATATTTACTTCTGCAACCTTCTTTTTTAGAAGAACAGAGGGAACAGCATCCTGACCCAAGCTGAACTGTGGCAATAGCCTCCTGATTGGGTTCTCCACATCCTATCCTATTTGCCTCTCTATTTTCTTCTTTTAAAGACAGAGTCTTGCTCTGTCGCCCAGGCTGGAGTGCAGTGACGTGATCTCAGCTCACTGCAACCTCCCCTTCCCAGGTTCAAGCGATTCTCCTGCCTCAGCCTCCTGAGTAGCTGGGATTACAGGTGCATGCCACCACACCCAGCTAATTTTAGTATTTTTAGTAGAGACTGGATTTCACCATGTTGGCCAGGCTGGTCTCAAACTCCTGACCTCAAGTGATCCGCCTACCTCGGCCTCCCACAGTGCTGGGATTACAGGCTGAGCCACGGCGCCCGGCCCCCCTTGCCTCTCTTGATTTCAGTCCCTGACCTGCAGTGAGCATTGTGTTTTAGCTATGCAGTACTTATCATGTCCTGATTTCTGACTTCCATTTTCTGTAAAAGAAAACCATTTTATAACTTCCCTTTAAAAAAATAAAACCTGAATAACAGAGCTAACAGGGTCTGGTCTACATTCCATCCTCACTTTGAAACACTCTTCTTCCTCTTTCTGTTCCTGCCATAAAATGTTTTGAAGAGGTCTTTAAACATGCCATGCCTCAGAGCCTTCGTACTTGGAGTCCTCTCCGCCCGGAATGCTCTCTCCTCATTGTTCCCTTTAGCTTAACTCATTTCTAGTCTAACTTGCAGGTTTTCGCTTCTAAGTTATTTCTTCATGGAAATCTTTCCTGACACCCGTAACTAGATTCCTTATGTTATATTTCTAGAATGTGCCGTCCTTTGTAGAACTCATCACACTTGGAATTAATGTCAGTCTTCAACTTTAAACTCCAAAGGGCAAGTGTGTTCCGGCTCCATCACCCAACAAAATGCCCACAACAGTGCTCAACAAACATGTGCTAACTGACTTCCCAAATAAGCTTCACATTTTCCAGTTTGCCTCAAGTACGTGTTCATAGGATGAAATAGTGAAAAATGAGTGTAGGGTATGCTGTCTAGGATCTTCCAAGCAAGACTGAAGCACTGGCCAGGTGCAGTGGCTTATGTCTGTAACCCCAGCACTTTGCGGGGCCAAGGCAGGAGGAGTGCCTGAAACCAGGAGACCTGCCTGGGCAACATGGTGAGACCCCGTCTCTACAAAAAATACAAAAATTAGCCAGGTGAGGTGGTGCATGCCTATTGTACCAGTCACTTGGGAGGCTGAGGCAGGAGGAACACTTGAGCCCAGGAGGTTGAGGCTGCAGTGAGCTGTGATCATGTCACTGCATTCCAGCCTGGGCAATGAAGTGAGAACCCTCTACGTCAAAAAAAAAAGAAACAAAGAAGAAGAAAGAAAGAGAGAGAGAGAGAAAGAGAAAGAAAGAAAGAAAAAAAGAAAAAGAAGAAAGAAAGAAAAAGAAAGAAAGAAAGAAAGAAAGAAAGAAAGAAAGAAAGAAAGAAAGAAAGAAAGGAAGGAAGGAAGGAAGGAAGGAAGGAAGGAAGGAAGGAAGGAAGGAAGGAAGGAAGGAAGGAAGGAAGAGAAAGAAAGAAAGAGAAAGAAGGGAAAGAAAGAAAAGAATGAGGCATTTACACACTGTTCAGTAGACAAGAGGGAGTCAGTACAGGATTCTGAGCTGTGGTATGAACAGGTCAATCGGGAGTGTATTCGCATGGCTTCCTCATTAGAACCAAAGATAGCCCAGCCAGGCACACTAGGTTTGTTTGTCTTATCTCCATTACAATGTCAGCTCTCCAGAGTCACAGCTGTTAGTGTTTAGAAATACAGGCTTGGTCATATGATCATTTGGGATTCAGAATTTCCCTAAATTCAATTCATAAATTGAGAAAAATTCAAATTCATAAATCCTTTAGAGAGCTGTGGAACTAATGATGTCTAGAAGAACTAAAATTCTATGGAGGAAAGACTGCTCAATTTTTGTCTGAGGATCGGCAGATTTTATTTTTACTGTGTATATTTGTTATTTCTGGGAAAGGGGTAGAGGTTGAATATTGGGGCTTGGTCTAAACCTTTTGAAAAGCAGAGTGAAGTCATCTGCAGGCTCACAAAGCAGTGACCCCTGTGGGAGGATGCGTGAGCTAAAGCACCTGCAGGTGACTTGACAAGGGGTCAAAGGCCACCAGAGTATCAACAGACATCCTGAAGAAGTGCTAGAAAGAGTGATGAACTATAGGAAGACTGAGTTTCACCAAAACTGCCACACAACCCTGAGTCAGCCCAGTCTCTGATTGGATTATGTGGATCATACAGTTACTCTATCTGCCTATTAGAGGAAATACTGAATACTATCTAGGGAAGATAATATCATCTGGAAACTCTAATTCTTTTGTACTCAATGTTTAAAATAAAATAAAAATTACTTGACACAAGATGAGACACGACCATTTGGTTAATAACCAGTAGAAAAAAATAATTAGATGAAAGACCCAAAGATGATTCAGAACTTGAAGTTAGCATCCAAGAACTTTAAAATAACTATGATTGATATGTTCCAAAAACAGAAGAAAAAACAGAGAAGATATATGAAAACATAAAGAATGTAACAGAATTGAAATCTACAAAGTATCTAATGCACATTCTAGAATTTAAAAATACAACATTTACAGTTCAAAATTTAGTGAATGAATTTAGTAATAGATTGGAAGACTGGATTAATAAACTGGATAATAGATTAATAGAAAATGCCCAATGAAGTACATGAAGGGAGAAAATAAGTAGAAGATAAATGTACATAAATGTAAGAATCATGTGAAGTATGCACAAAATTCTAATATTTCTGTAATTGATTCACAAAAGTAAAAAGACATAGGCTGAAGCAGAAGCAATTTCTGAACATATAAGAGTAAAGAATTTTTTATGATTGATGAAAGATCTCAGCTCACAGACTCAAGCTTAGATAACCCCACGCAGGAAAAATGCAAAGAAAATCATACATAGACACATCCTAGCCAAACTGGTAGAAAATCAGAGCCAGAGAAAATCTTAAAAGTGACAGGGAAGAAGGACACTTAACATTGAAAGAAACCACAATAATACTGGCATCCTCCCAGAAGTGATAAGCCGGACATATTTAAAGTGAATATGACTTATTTAAGCAATATATTTAAAGCACTGAAAGAGAAGAACTGCCAACCTTGATTTCTATGCCCTGTGATTTCTGAGTTATTTTTAGATTATTAGGCTGACTAAACAAAGAAAAACAATGAAAGGAGTTGTCTAGACAGAAGGAAAATGAGGCTAGATAAAAACAAAAATGTCGGTGGGAAGAAAGAACATGGGAGAGAGTAAACATATGGGTAAATGTAAGTGAAATTGACCATACAAAGCAGCACCATAATATTTATGGTGATTAAAATATATATTGCATTCAAATGCATAAAAACAATAACACAGAAGGGAGGGAGATGGAAAGTAGATTTGAAGGCTGTAGCCTTATGAAGAAAGTGTTAAAAAAATAATTCGCTTCATTAGCAAGGAAGCATGATTTCAATTCTGCAATTGTGTTTCCTAAATAAAGACCAGTGAACATGGTTGACTATATACCCAATGTTAGTGTCCTTTGATATTACAAATTCCATTACCATATTGCCACTTTCTTGCAAGGATCCTTCCACTTCCATATTCTCTGCAAGTTTTTCTTGGCCAGGATTAAGGCCAGAGTAGACCCAAGTCTTCTTATTTCCTCTACTTTCTAGGCGAATAGCCCTCAGCAATCAAGAATGTAGAGGATCCATTGCCTGTCATTTTATTTTTTTGAGATGGAGTCTAGCTCTGTCACCCAGGGTGGAGAGCAGTAGTGTGACCTTGGCTCACTGCAACCTCCACCTCACAAGTTCAAGCAATTCTCCTGTCTCCGCCTCCTGAGTAACTGGGATTACAGGTGTGTGCCACCAAGCTAATTTTTGTATTTTTAGTAGAGACTGGGTTGCACTGTGTTGGCCAGACTGGTCACGAACTCCTGACCTCAGGTGATCCGCCCATATTGACCTCCCAAATGCTGAGATTACAGGTGTAAGCCACTGCGCTTGGCCTAGGATCCACTGCCTTTTCAAAGAGCAAGACCGCCAGCTGGTGTCTAGATGTTCACCTCATCATCCTTTAATATGTTGCGTCTGTAATGTGTACCGTTAAATCTTTTATCTGACTGGCTGGCTGGCTGGCTGGCTGGCTTGTAGGGATACCCCCTCAATTATTTTACTCTTTTACTTGTTTTCTTTTATCCTCAACTCAGTGTGCTTCCTCTCTACCTTGCTGACCTAAGTAGCAATAATATTTTATTTCTATTCCTTTTTCTTTTAATTTTGACCTGTTTCTTTTGAACAAGAATAAATATCCTTTCAGGGACATGTTCTCACTTCTTTTAACCGGGTCTGTGAGATAGTCATGAGCCTCTGTTTATGTTTATTTGTGGAAATTTATATTTTATTTATTTGTGGACTAGTCATTATCCTGTCCTACCCATCCTTTCCTTTGTTTCATTTCCTAGGAATTTCAAATCATTTCCTTCTCTCTCAATAGTGATGTAGATACAACCCAGGCTTGAGCCAGATTCCCATGCTTCAAAATCCCAGCTCCAATAACTGCTGAACGACCAAGGCTGTTTTCTTAACTTCTCTAACTTCATTTACTTATCTCTAAAGTGACAATGAAAATAATAGCATCTACTCTTATTTGAAATCTAGAGGGTTTTGTTTGAGTTAATGTAAATAGAACTCTTAATCACTTGTGCCAAACTGCTTGTTCAATAAATGCTGGCTTTCATTCTTCCTCCTTTGCTTTTTCTTCTCTTTGCTGCCCTGCTTTATGGTTTTATGCAATTTTTTAAAAATTCCTTTACCTTTTAGTTTAGAAATCTTTCCAATCTGGCTAATTTTAACAAAAATTTTACTCCTGTATTGAATCAAAAAATTTCTATCTCTGTGCATATCTTCCGTGTGTTGCTCTACTTCTGCCCTGAAAGGCTTCAGAAAACAGTTTCCTTTTCCATGTAGATGCTCTTCCAAAAAACACCCATTTTGTCTCCTGTAAGTGGTGTCATCTGTGAACTAACTACTTTCATTTCATCTCTCTATTCTTCAAGAAACATTTCTACCCCTGGCCTATCGCTTTCTTGTCTGGCCGGGAAGGTGAAGTGTATCTGCAATGCTCATCATCTTGGGACAATGCACATTGCACAAATGCACATACAGTTGATCCTTGAACAACATGGATTTGAATATGTGGATTTTCTTTTGCTTCTGCCACGCCTGAGAAAGTAAGACCAACCCCTCCTCTTGCTACTCTTCCTCAGGCTACTCAATGTGAAGTTGATGAGGACAAAAGCCTTTATGATGAGTCACTTCCACTTAAAAAATAGTAAATATGTTCTCTTCCTTATGATTTTATTAATAACATTTTCTTTTCCTTAGCTTACTCTATTATAAAAATACAGTATATAATACATACAGCATAGACAGTATAGAGATTCCTCAAAGACCTAAAGACAGAAATACCATTCAATCTACCAATCCTATTACTAGGTGTATACCCAAAGGAACATAAATTAATCTATTATGAAGACACATGCATGCATATGTTCATTGCAATGCTATTCACACTAGCAAAGATGGGGAATCAATCTAAATGCCCATCAGTGGTAGACTGGTTAAAGAAAATGTGATACATATACACCATGGAATACTATCCCACCATAAAAAAGAACAAGATCATGTGCTTTGCAGGAACATAGATGGAGCTGGAAGCCATTATCCTTAGCAAACTAACACAGGAATGGAAAACCAGGTACCACATGTTCTCATAAGTGGGAGCTAGATGATGAGAACACATAGACACACAGAGGGGAAAGACACACACTGGGGCCTATCAGAGGGTGGAGCGTGGAGGAGAGAGGATCAGGAGAAATAACCAATGGCTTAATACCTGGGTGATGAAATAATCTGTACAACAGACCCCATTGACACAAATTTACCTGTGTAATAAACCTACTCATGTATGCCTGGACTTAAAAGTTTAAAAAAGCACAAAAATATATGTTAATTGACTACATTATCAGTAAGACTTTCAGTCAATGGTAAGCTATTAGTAGCTAAATTTTGGGGGGTCAGAAATTATACATGAATCTTCAATTGCATGGGGGTCAGTATCTCTAACCTTGCATTGTTCAAAGGTCAGTTGTGCTCTGTAATCAAATGCCAAAGACCTCCAATATCCTGTGTTCCTGATTTTTAAAAATGCAATCTTCTTAGATCAAGTTATCAGGCTTGTCATACATAAGCAGCCTAAGAAAAAGACCTAAAAATTAAACTACGTATTAGATGTATTTCAATAGGTGACAGGAAGGATGTTAGAAGGCATGAAGCTGTGACTTGCCCTGAACAGCCAAGGCTGAACATGTACCCTGCCAAGTGGTAAAATCAGAAGTAGGAGCCCTAATGGCAGAGGAGGGCAACAGGAGATTGCAAAGCTGGAGAGGAAGGTGTAGAGTGGCCCATATCATGGGGAAACAAAATGAGGCTAGGCATGAAAACCAAATGTTACCTTCCCACAACAGCCCGGAGCTTGCCTCAGTACACACAGCTACGATGGGGAAAAAAATGTAATTTATTTATTTATTTAGTGAACACTTCAAAAATGATGACTTAAAGATTTGGGGTTTGGTTGGCAAACTGGAAACACTCTAACAAAACACTTTTACTCCTCAATGTTTAATCTGTCTGAATGGTTTTAATACCTTATTTCCTTACTGACATAATTTCTTAGAGAGCCTTTTGATGTCAAGAAGGTCTTTCTATGTGACTCTTGAGAGTATTCATTGTTTTTAACTAAGAATCAGGAATTCACTTTCTTTGAAGTAAGCAAATAAGAATGTTAAAAAGTACTTGCTTTCAGTTCACAACTTCAACTCCCAAGTAAAGTAGACAACTCTAGCACTCTCATCTTCTACCCTACACCGCCAGCCCATTTAGCAAATGCCTGGCTGTATCCATCAGACCCCTGGTTGATAAGATATAATTTTAGTTAGAATTGTAGATGGTTTACTGCAAATCTGGCTTGTTTTTTAATCTTGGAATAATCTAGGAATTATTCAACCGATTATCTTACCTCAACTCATCAACTTTCAAAATTAGATACATTATAAATAGTCACCACATAAACCAATAAAAAAAGGCTTGGGACAAGAAGTATTTTGGAGTTTGGATTTTTTTTTTTTTGGATTGTGGAGTATCTGCATACACATAATGAAATACCTCAGGGATGGGATCCTAGTCTTAACCTAAAATCCATTTATGTTTCATAATACACATGTACATATAATTGGAAGGTAATTTTATGTAATACTTTTAATAATTTTGTGTATAACACTAAGTTTTGACTGCAATTCAACTGAGACCCATTGCATGAGGTCAGGTGTGTAATTTTCCAGTTGTTGCATCATGTTGATGCTCAAAAAGTTTCTGTTTTTCTAACATTTCAGATTTTTGATTTTCAGATTGGGGTACTCAGCTTGTATCATTGTATATGCAAGGAAGGAACCAATATTCTTCAGTCTTCAGTATCCATCTGTGGTGGATGATACATGGAGAAGCCTATTCACATCCTTTATATATAATGTTATTTGACCATGCAACTTCTCGGGGACAGAGTGCATAGTAGCCATCAGATGCTCAGAGGGGTCTTTGAAACTTTATTGGACATGATAAGTCAGGAATGCTGCAGTAATAAATGAAATCT
The DNA here is from genome assembly GCA_004027715.1 of Plecturocebus donacophilus. Classification (NCBI taxonomy): domain Eukaryota; kingdom Metazoa; phylum Chordata; class Mammalia; order Primates; family Pitheciidae; genus Plecturocebus; species Plecturocebus donacophilus. The sequence goes on along the minus strand of PVKP010019769.1, from coordinate 14,987 downwards.
GGACTATCAATAACTTATGATATGGTTTGGCTTTGTCTCCACCAAAATCTCAGTTTGAATTATAACTCCCATAATTCCCATGTGTCATGGGAGGGATCCAGTGGGAGGTAATTGAATTGTGGGGGTGGGTCCTTATCATGCTATTCTCATGATAGTGAATAAGGCTCATTAAATCTGATGGTTTTCAAAAGGGAAGTTTCCCTGCACAAGCTCTTCTCTTTGCCTGCTGCCATCTATGTAAGACGTGACTTGCTCCTCCTTGCCTTCCACCATGATTGAGGGGCCTCCCAGCCATGTGGAACTGTGAGTCCATTAAACCTTATTCTTTTGTAAATTGGCTAATCTCAGGTATGTCTTTATCAGCAGCATGAAAACAGACTAATACAACTTAACGTACCAATTTTTAACTTCTTGCTTATGAGTATTTATGCAACATACTTTTATTGGAGAAAAGAAGCAGAGAGGAGAGCTCTATTTCTCACACAGTCTGTCAGGATCCAGGCTCACAGAAGTTGCATCACCTTACAGCCTCAGCCTCTGGACCAACAGCCTTCTTGGTTACTATGGGAGAGGAGAAAATAGCATGTATCTCTCGCATCTGTTCTACTATGCTTCTTCCCTGAAGGGATGCATGCCTTTTCCACTTACTTCAGCTCATTGACAAAAATAAATCACCACCTAACCATAATAGGGCTAGGAAATGTAATTTTTTGTGTGTCTAGAAAAAGAAGAAATACAGATCTTGATTTTACTAAAGAAATTTCCGCCATGTACCCTTAATAAACTTGGGTTATACTAGGATATTTATCAAATAGTTTTATCAAAAATCAAGGTGTCTATTGGTAGCTGGGACTCTGAAGGATAGAAACAATACTACCTATAAATGATTGATAAATAAATATGTAATTTACTTATGGAGGTGTCAGGGTTTTGCTTCTTAATAACATTTGTACTTATGAACTGAGAAAAGAGAGGATAGAACACAGAAGTGCAGGACAGGAAGTACTAATAATTATGTCTTTGGTGACATAATTTCATTCAGGAAGACATAAATCCTTGCAATAATGTACAGCATTTTAGTAGAAAAACAACATATTTTTGAACATAAAAGCGTAAAATGATTTGAATCACAATAGAAATAGAATGTTGAGATGTGGAAGTGCTTTAAAATTTCACTTATATCATTTAGAAATCAAAGCAGAGTAGAGTGTACCAGGAGGGTGGATTTTTAGGTCCGCACAGCAGGGCATTTAGTCTTGTCTTGCTGAAGTTCGTTCTCCCACTGCCACTGGCATTATCTCATCATGTTCTACTGCAAACGTTTTAGGTCCTCACCAAGTGCAGAATGAAGTGCAAACTCCCTAGCACACACTCCAGAGTCTTCAGTCATCTTATTCCTCCCCACTTCTTCAGTTTAAACCTCTACCATGACTTTTCCCTCACTCCATTCTCTTGGAACCCAAAACATCTTCAACTAGGCTGTGATGTATTGGCTTTGGGTATTGTTATATGTATTTAGTAACCACTATGCAGGAGAAGAATTAGCAAAAACAATTACTAGAATGTTCTAATTACAATCCTGCTATCAAAGACAAACTTTGGTTTAACTGCAATATGTTTTCTTATTTGAGGTGAAAACAGACAAAGAAAATTCATGCTTGAATTTTCACAGATATATTTGGATTTCACATTCTATTTTTTAAAAGCAGAAATGTAGACTGGTTGATAGCAATAATTAAAGGACTGGGCTTTTGTAAAATTTTTGTTTTCAGTTTTGCATGTTATAGATGCTAATAGTGAAATTCAAAAGTATATTAGTAATAATATATACTTTTTATATTATTATACTAATAAGATATTAATAAGATGATAAATACTAATAAGATGATTAGTAATAATTTCAAAATCCTCTCTCAACTAACTTTTTTTCTATTTTTTTGGGACTTAATATAAACAATCGGTCATTATGTTATTATTTATCTTTTTCCACATTCACATTAACAAAATATGTAATGTATCCATAAGGAATTTTTTTGTTGTTGTTGGAGTCTCACTCTGTCACCCATAGTGGAGTGCAGTGGTACAATCTTGGCTCCTTGCAACCTCAACCTCCTGAGTTTAAGTGATTCTCTTGCCTCAGCTTCCTGAGTAGCTGGGATTACAGGTATGAACCACCATGCCCGACCAAGAGCAGATCTTTTAAGTTGTTATAAGATGCAATTTATCTATTTTTTCTTTTGTGATTAATACTTTTGTGTCTTATCTGATGATTTTATGCTAAGCTTGGGATCATGAAGATTTCCTCCAGTTTATTTTCTAGAAACCTTATGGTTTTAGTTTGTAAGTTCAGGCTATGATCCTCTGAGTTGCTTATGTGCATTATGCAAGGTACATTTTGAGACACCTAATTTCTTTTTTTTATTATATTTTAAGTTCTGGGGTACATATGCAGAATGTGCAGATTTGTTACATAGGTATACATGTGCCATGGGAGTCACCTGATTTCTGTCTGGCCTTGTGTCCGAGTTCCAGTCTGAAAATTTGTCTGGTACATTAGTCTTTCTAGAACTGACATTCACCTTGCTCTGGCCTGTATATCCACCTATCCATCTCACTCTGGGAACAGACTTCTAGATATGAATTTCTGCTCAGGCTCCATTCCCACTTATAGACTGTGGGATCTACTTCTCATCTCCAATAGTGCCTGCTCCTTGATTCCTTTGCCCATACTTTCTCTACTTGCCTTTCACCAGGTCCTGCTGCTGTATGTTCCATATACTTACTGCACTGACACCATTACCAGTATTCTCTTCTCCAGCTTTCTTTGCCTCAGATTAGACATCCGGTTTCAAGTCTAGTATCTCTCATTCTGTGCCATCTTGGGCAATTTAACTGGACCATGTGTAGCCATGTCCATGATGGTTGCAATAGTTCTTTTTGTATATCTATAATTACTGCTTCTCCTTAGAGGCAGGGATTTTATCTTACCCATTTACTTACATCCCTTGATATTCCCTGTGATGGTTAATTTTATGTGTTAACTAGATCATGAGGTGACCAGATATTTGACTAATCTTATTTCTGTGTGTGTCCAAGAGGGCGTTTCTGGATGAGATTAGTATCTGAATAGGCAGACTGAGGTAAGCAAATGGCCCTCCCTAATTTGGTAGGAGACCATCCAATCCCTTGAGGGCCCAAATGCAACAGGGAGAATTTGCTTTCTCTTTCTCTTTCCTTGATGAGTTGGAACATTGGTCTTCTACCCTTGTACTCAGACTTACAACCATCAGAATTCCTGGTTCTCAGATATTTGAACTTTGACTGGAACTTCACCACTACCCCTTCTGGGTCTCTGGCTTACAAACTGCAAATTGAGATACTTCTATATAGAGAAAGAGAGTGAGAGAAGGGATATTCATTATATATATTTTAAATCTCCCTTGCCCTCTACTGCTCAAAAAGAGTTTAAAAAAACAAACATTTTGAAAAAACCATGAATTTGCAAAGAAATCTAAGTTTTTTAAAGAATTTTCCTAAGTCACAAAATGTTTTACAGAGTCTTATTGCAATGAGCATGAATGGAAAAGAATAAAATCTGTGATCTGGATTGCATTTACAAATTGAGGTAAATATGCAGTTGCTCACAGGTTGATTAGCTTTGAGTAAAATTTATTCTCTTTCAGACAATAGCTTTATGAGCCTATGTTGAGACTGTCTGGGCAATTCAGAAATTTAAGGATTACTTAGACATGCTGTCTTTGACCAAGACAGACAGGCTGTGAGTCTTTGTTCTCAATGGACAGTACACTGCATTAAATTTATGATCCAACAGAAGGCTGGCAGAGGCTATAAAAAATATGCTTTGCAAGAAAGTTTCCAAGCCATTCAACTGTATAAATCACCTAGATATCTTGCTCTCTACTTAAGAAAAGAATATTTCCCTCTCACAAAACAGATCACTTTTTCGTTCCGGAATGATTTGTTTTTGGATATTTATTTGCTGGTTTAATTTTTGAATAGGTATTAAATTCACACATGACTAAATTTTAAAACTATACATTGAATGAAAGGATTTAGTCTCAGTCCTTCATCTACCTTTTTCTCATCCTCACCAAAGATAAAATATGAAACCATCATTGTTTCTTTCTTGTGTATCCTTCCACAGGTTTTCTATGCACATACAAATGAATATGAGTGTATATTCTAATTCCCACCTCTTTTACAGAAAAAAAAGGGGGCTAGATTTAGGAGGACCACCAAGTGTCTATTAGCTCAGGACTTTCCCAGTTTTAGTGCTTACAGTCCTCTGTCTCTGGAAACTTCTTAACTCTGAACAACTAGGATAGTTGGCCACTCAAGTAGCCTTCTATAGTAATCTATTTCAGAGGTGTTTCCATGTAAGTACCAAAATTTTCCTCATTCATTTTTTATATCTGTGTAATTTTATAGATACTGTGGATAGCTATTTGAGGGGCTTTTTGTGTTAATCTTTTGCTATAACAAACAGTGCGGCAATAAATAAGTCTCTACAGAAACATGCAAAGGTGACTTTAGGTTATATTCTCAGAATTGGAATTGCTGAGTGTATTAGTTTGTTTTCACACTGCTATAAAGAATGGCCAGAGACTAGGATAAAGAAAAGAGGTGTCATTGACACGCAGTTCTGCATGGCTGCAGGGCCTCAGGAAAGTTACAATCACGGTAGAAGGGGAAGCAAACACTTCCTTTTTCTCATGATGGCAGAAAAGAGAAGTGCCAAGGAAAGGGGGAAAAGCCCCTTATAAAACCATTAGATCTCATGAGAACTCACTATCACAAGAACAGCAACGTGGGGGCAATCGCCCCCATGATTCAATTACTGCCCACTGGGTTCCTCCCACGACACATGGGGATTATGGGAACTGCAATTCAAGATGAGATTTGGGTGGGGACACAGCCAAACCATATCACTGAGTAAAAGGAAAAATGCATTTGTTCAGATATTGCCAAATTATCATCTATAGGGGCTGTGCCAATTGGCACCCCCATAGAAGTACATGAGAGTGCTTTTCCCCATAGTCTTGCCAAGAGATACTGTTTTAATCCATCAAATTGGAAAAAGTCTAGAAGTTTGACATAGCAGTAGAGTTTTAACTTTAATTTCATTTTCCATCAAATTGGAAAATGTCTAGAAGTTTTACATACTAGTAGAGCTTTAATTTCATTTTTTTAATAGTAGAGGTTGAGCTTTCTTTGACAGAGTATTGTCAGCAATTTCTTTTTCTGAGAACTCTATATCTTTTATCTGTTTTTTTGTCTGTTGAACTTTTCTCTTATGAGACATATAGCATATGTTTTAAGGCAATTTACCATTTCTATTACCGTGAATTTCAGATTTTTTTTTCAGTTTATAATTTTCTTTTGATTTTGCTTATTTTCTAATGCAGACTTTAAAGAAATTTTATGTAGTCAACCTTAGCTACCATTTCTTATGGCTTACAGATTTTGAATCATAGGAAGTATACCTTTTACTTTCAAGGTTATAAACAAAATTTTCTCATTTTTTTCTTTAATATATGATGATTAGATTCTTTATAATTTAATCAATGTATTTAGCAATTATCCTCATGAATAGTGGCATATAGTCCTAATATCTTTTTTTCCAGATGGCTATCTAGTAGTCTCAGCACTATTTTATTAAATAATCCCACTTTCCTCACTGATTTCAAATGCCACTTAATCATATACTAAGTTTCTGGATGCATCTGGGTCATTTCCTGAAGTTATTTTTGGTTCCATTTGTGTGCTATTTATGCTCTGTTATCATATCCTTTTACTTGTTGAGGCTTTATAGTATTTTTCAATATCTGGCAAGGCTATTTGTATCATTACTAGTTTGTTATTCTAGAGTTTTCATGCTATTCCTGGTTTTTATTTTTTTACACGAGTATTAAAAATGTAAATACCTTAGAAAATCATTATTGTGTTTATAAGGATTATACTACATTTACATGTTAACATAAGGAGAATTAAAATTTTTATGACATTGAATCATTTTGTCCTTAATTTATCAAATTTTAAATCTTCTCTTGTGGCTTTGGCAAACTTTTAAGGTTTTCTTTATCTGCATCTTGCACGAGTTGTTAACTTTACTTCTAAAAATTTTACTTTGATTCTATTACGATTATAGAATCAAGGTAAAATTATAATTGTTTACTTATTTTTAAGATGTTATGTATAATTTGTAGCTTCAAAACTTACACAATCTTTTACTATTCAAATACTTTTTAATCCGATTCTTTTGAGTTTTCTGGGTACATAATTATACCAACTGCACTAGGAATAGGTCAATTTTCCCCTTTCCAAATTTTATATCTTCGATTTATTTCTGCTTTCTAATTGCTTTGGCTTTTTATTCCCAGTAAAATGTTAAATAATGCTGGCAGTAGTTGGATTCCTTGTCTTGTCTTGAATTTACTGTTTTCTCATTGATTTTGATACTATGATGGACAGAGAAAGTGTGCCATATTCAGCAAATTCCATTATTCGGTATGTAACAAAAAGAAAACAAATCATTCTACCAAAAAGACACATGCACTCACATGTTCATTGCAGCATTATTCAAAATAACAAAGACATGGAATCAACCTAGGCACTCATCAATGATGGATTAGATAAAGAAAATGTGGTACATACACATCACTGAATACTATGCAGCCATAAAAAGGAAGGACATCATGTCCTTTGCAGCAACATGGATGTAGCTGGAGGCCATTATTTTAAGTGAATTTGTGCAGGAACAGAAAACCAAATACCACAGGTTTTCATTTATAATGGGAGCTAAACATTGAGTACTCATGAACATTAAGATGGCAATAATAGACACTGACTAGGGAGTAGGGAGAGACCTGAAAACTAACTGTTGGGTATATGCTCACTACCTTGGTGATGGGATCGTTTATACCCCAAACCTCACCATCATGCAATATACCCAGGTAGCAAACCTGCTCAAGCATTCCCTGAATCTAAAATAAAAGTTTGATAAAAAAAGAAATAATTTGTCATATAACTAATTACCTATTCCTATTTTATTGAGTATCTTTTTAAAAAAATCACGAAGTGTTGAATGTTGTCAGATGGCTTTTTAGTTTGCTTGCAGATGATCATATGAGTTGTACCTTTAAATTCAGTAATATGATATGGGAATTAATTTTCTAATATTGGGCCATTATTGCATACTTGAATTCATCTCCACTTGATTGTAATGTATTAACTTTTTAAGTTGCTCATGGATTTTTGTTTCTGTTAATGCTTTATATAGAACTTTCATTTTACCAATTTATTTTTCCTGTAATCTTTGTCAAATATTGATAAATGATTTTAGACCATTTCCCTTTTTCCAATGCTTTTCTAATTAAAAATACTAGAATTCTTCAGATTTAGTATAATTTCCCTAGGTCTGAAGCCTTTTGGGGGTAATTTTCTCTGAAAACTTTCCTTACTTTTTCTTATCTTCTGTGTGTTTGCCCTTTCATATTGTCTGCTTCATCTGGAGTAAGCTTTAAATTGTATTTTCCTAGGAAGTTATTTATTAATCCAGGTTTCAATTTATGTATATGAAACTGTACAAAGCCTTTCTCATAATTATTTAAATTTCTTATGTTTCACTTTTACTTGCTATCTCATGTATTTGTACTTTTTTTCCTCTTTTTTTCTCTTAAGTTAGCTAATGATTATATATTTTATTGGGTTTCTGAAAGAACCAGTGTTTGGGTATGTTTTTTAGTTTTATTTTTTTTCTATTTCCTAAGTTCTTAGTTTCTGCTTTCATGTTTTAAAGTCTTTCCTTTTTCTTTTCTTCAGTTTATTGTGCTGTTTTCCATATTTTAGTCATGATAATTCATTCCTTTTCTGAATTTCTTCTCCTATTAAGTATTGAAGACTGAACTTTTCTTTTGATGTTAATTTTCTTGCTTTCCATAAGTTTGATTGTTTTTCTAGAAGTTCTGTGATTTTAGCTAGTATTTTCTCTGTGACCAATGATTACTGAGTTAGAAATTTTTATAGCTCCAGGTTGAAGACAATGTTTGCAAGATAGTCAAACAGGCACCTCATACAACAGGAAATACAAATGACTGATATACATATGAAAAGAGTCATAATGGTATTGCAAATTAACACCATGGAATACCATCGTATACCTATTGGAATGACTAATATCAAAATAAAATGACTGAAACAGCCAAGGTGAAGGAGCAATGGGAACCCTCATCTATGATTGGTGGAGGTGCAAACTAGTGCAAACATTTCAGAAATGAGTTTGGTATAATATCTATCTACATATGTATCTGTGGAACATATATATGTCTTACGACCTGACAACTCTATTCCTAGTGTGTTACCCACCAGAAATTTGTAAAAATGTTCACCAATCATGTATGTGAATATCATAGATAAAACTAATATCACACATAGTAGCACAAAATAAGGGACACAATCAAAATGTCCACCACAGTGGAATGAAGAAATAAACTGATTGAGTCACATAATTAAATAATATATGGCACTGAAAATGAATGAACTACAGCTACATATTACAACATGAGTAAATCTCACAAACGGCATTGTCCAAAAGAAGCTTTATGATTCTGACTATGTAGGTTCAATAACAATCAACATTAAACTTTTGTGTTTAGGGATTATTTCTAAAATGGTAAAAAGCAAGGAAGAGATGACCATGTAATTGTTGTACTGAACCGAGCATAGAAAGTCAACACCAAGACAAAAGTATGCCAAATTGCAGAGTCTTTATTGCTGGCGGCCACGGAGGACTCACGTCTCTCCAACCCATAGCCCCGAAAGGAGTGCGTCAAGACGTTTTATACCCGTAAAAATCACCTTGGGAGTGAGGGTGAGGGGTTTCAGACATTCCGAGGGCTAGTGAATTTTGCAAATCACCTTCTGGGGCAGAGATGAGGGTGTGGGGCTCCGGGCATTCCAAGGGCCAGGGGACATTTTGACATTCTGATTGTGACTTAAGTGGTTCACAAAAGTCAAGATCAGCATTTGTTTCCACATTGTCTGGATGGGGTGGCAATTACAAGTTGCAGGGGCTAAGATGGCCTGGGTTTGGACTGCTTGCCTGTCACATTAGGGGTTACAGAGAGCAGTGGAAACAGAAAGCCGAGGTATGGTTGAGGCATGCAGTTTTATGGGGCTTTTACCACGTCACATTCCCCCCTTGGTTTATTTACAGGAATTAAATCATTCATTCCTCTAACAGATTAGTATAGTTTGTCAGTTCTAAGGGCTCATATTGAGACCTAATATTATTAGTCTATGTTTTTGGTGTACCCTGATATAGTGGAGATAGTTTCACAACCCCAATGGGGACAAAAGGATTCATTTAAGCCTCCACAGTTCCATCTTTTTTGTGGGGTGGATCCTGGGCACAGATACAATCCATAAGTGTGACGTTGTCCTCTGCCCTGGCACTGTCACACCCGGCTACAATATCCTTTGTCCTAGGATCTACTTTTGAGGTCAGGAATGCGCCCAGGAGGGCACAGAGGTCTAGGGAAAAGGTAATGGAGGTCTTCGGAATGTACTCCAGGGTTAAGTTGACTAGGGTGGATCCCTTCCCAGTTAAGGAACTACCATATCCCCCAGCGGAGCCCTCGGTGAGGACCATTGGTAGTAGCTTGGGTTCTAAGGGGGGGTTGCTATAGGGATTTACAGCACAGATTAGGGTGGCGAGGGTGGTGACCACGAAGAGCGCACAAGTCTTAGCTTTAGTGAATCGGGAGAGGAGTGTTTGACGCTCCATTGTCCTTCCGGCGGGGCTGCCTTGACGTGGCTGTGATGAATCCAGGCCGTTAGTCCGTCCACCTTGAGTGCGGTGAGTGTGGTCAGGATAACTGTGTAGGGTCCCTTCCAACGGCGGGGCGAGGCCGGCGGTGGTGAATCTTTTAACTAGGACAGAGTCTCCTGGCTGGCAGGGGTGTGTCGGCTGGTCTGTGAGGTCCAGTGTGGGGACGGGTGTCCTTAATGAGCTGGTGTATCTGGGATTGAACAGACTGGAGCGCCTGTAAGGACTTAAGGAGTGCATAGTTACGGATTTCAGCATGCACGGTATCTGCGGGTCTGGGGAGTACGGGAGGGGGCGTACCGAACATGATTTCAAAAGGGGAGAAGCCTTCCTGACAGGGTGTGCATCGGACGCGGAGGAGGACAAAAGGAAGCAGGCTGACCCAGTTTTCACCGGTTTCTAAGATAAACTTGTTAGGGTTTCTTTTACGGTCCAGTTCATTCGTTTGACTTGCCCTGAACTCTGGGGACGATAGGCACAGTGTAGTTTCCAGGATATACCCAGGGCCTCGGCTAGGCCCCGAGAAACTTGTGCAGGAAAGGCGGGCCTATTGTCTGACCCCAGCATTAGCGGGAGGCCGAACCGAGGAACAGGTATTTTTTTTTTTTGTAACCACTAAATAGTTTTTTTTGTGACCACTAAATCAGTCTCGGACCTAGTGGAAAAGGCCTCAACCGATCCAGAGAACGTATATATAAACACCAGGAGGTATTTATAGCCATTTGCTGGGGGTTATTTCAGTGAAACCTACTTCCCAGTGCTCCCCAGGGCTAGCCCCTGTGAGTCTTACTCCTACCTGGTTAGACCTGTTCCCTCCCAGATTTACTCGGGCACATACATCACACTGAGTAGTAATTTACTTGATAAGTTCATGGAAGTGGGGAATGTAGTATTGGGCTCTTAGCAGCTCAGTTAGTTTGGTCTGTCCTAAGTGTGTGGCCTGGTGTGTGTCATTAACTAGGGCCCGTCCTAGAGCCTCAGGGACCACAGTCCTTGTGTCCGATAGAATCCACCATCCTGTGGAATCTTGTGTGCCCCCCTGTTCTTTAGCAAAGTTTTCTTCATTAGTGCATATGTAGGGGTAGGGGGCAGGGTTGGGGCCAGCAGGGTCACAAGAAGAGTCAGAGGTTTTACTGGTCCCAAGGCTGCCTGCCTGGCTTGTAGGTCAGCCGCCCTGTTTTCCCTTGCCTCTGGTGAATCTCCCTTCTGGTATCCTTTGCAGTGTATTAATGCCACTGCCTTGGGCTTCCATATAGCCTCCAGTAGGGCTAGGATTTCTTTATTTTTGATGGTTTTTCCCTCTGAGGTAAGTAGTCCTCTTACTTTATAAATGGCTCCATGTACATGAGCTGTTGCAAAGGCATGTCGGCTATTCACGTAGATTTTAACAGTTTTTCCCTCCACCCAGTCTGGGGCCTTTGTCGAAGCTATGAGTTCTGCATTTTGGGCCGAGGTTCCATTTGGTAGAGCCTGGGCCCAAACAATCCACTCTAGGGTGACTACGGCTGCCCCAGCATACCTGACTCTGTCGACCATGAAACTGCTGCCATCTGTATACAGGACCTCCTCTGGGTTCTGCAGGGGGACGTCGGTGAGGTCCAGTAGAGCAGTGTGGACGACGTCCATCATCTGTTGGCAATCATGTATGGGCTCCTCTGGCTCACTGTCTGGTAGCAGCGTGGCGGGGTTTAAAACTGTAGCCTTTAAAAACTTTATGCAAAGTTTTTAAAAACTGGTCCAAAAGTAAGGCCTGATATTAAACTATGTTGGCATTTGACATCCATTTTCCCAGAGTGCCACGGAGTAGTGACTCCACTGCATGGGGTGTCCACCTCCTTGACTAACAGGGCTGTAGCTGCCACTGACCTCAGACAAGCTGGCCACCCAGAGGCTAGGAGATCAAGTCTTTTTGAACAGTAGGCGACTGGCTGGGACCATGGTCGCAATGTCTGGGTGAGCACCCCCTTAGCGACTCCCTGTTTTTTATGCACAAACAACTGGAAGGCTTTAGAGATGTCTGGCAAGGCCAAGGCTGGGGCCTTAGTCAGGGCAGTCTTGAGCTTGTCAAAAGCCTGTTGCTCTATCTCTGTTATCGTCAAGGGCTGATTTCTTCCAGTGCACGCATACAGGGGCTTGGCTCTCTCAGCAAATCCCAAGGAATTTTCGAACTTGGCATTTTCTGGTGGGCGTGGGTATTTGCAGCACCGCTTGGACTTGGCTGGGCACCAGTGCCCGGTTGCCCTCCTCTATGATATAGCCCAGGTAAGTAACTTTCAGTTGGCAGAGTTGGGCCTTTTTAGCTGAGACCCGGTAACCCAAAGCCTGTAGTGTCTTTAATAATGACTGGGTGGTCTTTTTTACAGGCCTCCTGGGTTTTTGTAGCCAATAGTAAGTCATCCACGTATTGGAGTAGGGTACACTCGGGAAACTCAGCCCGGAAGGTGGCAAGATCTTGGCTAAGTGCCTCATCAAACAGAGTAGGGGAGTTTTTGAACCCCTGAGGCAGTCTTGTCCAAGTGAGTTGCCCCGAAACCCCGGGGGTCAGTCCGTTCAAAAGCAAATATGGGCTGACTAACAGGGGCCAGTGGGATGCAAAAGAATGCATCCTTGAGATCCAAGACAGTGTAATGGTGTTGTTCTGGGCCCAAGAGACTTAGGAGGGTGTACAGATTTGGAACTGTAGGGTGGACAGTTTCCACTCATTTGTTTACCTCCCTTAAGTCCTGTACAGGCCGATAGTCCTTTGTGCCTGGTTTTAAGACAGGGAGCAAGGGGGTATTCCAGGGGGACTTATAGGTAGTAAGGATCCCTCCTTTTAGGAGTCTGGTTATATATGGAGCAATTCTTCATCTGGCTTCCTGGCTCATGGGATATTGTTGTACCTGGACTGGAGTTGCCATTGCCAATAGCTGAACCACAACTGGGGTACAGTGACTGGCCAAGCCTGGGGAATTTGTCTCAGCCCATACTCCGGGTACATTCTTTTGGAATTGGTGAAGGAGGTCTGATGTTGGTGGCTGATCTGCCTTTGAGGATAAAGCTTCCTGCAAGAGATATTCATCTGACAGAGCACAGGTGATGAGGATTTGCTGAGGTGGCCCTGATGCCAAGGGAGGAGGAATTGAGGGGCAAGCCTGACCCTCACAGAAAGAAATATTTGCTTGAAGTTTGTGGAGTAAGTCCATCCTAGGAGTGGGTACGGACACTCTGGAATGACTAAGAAGGAGGGGGTGATGGTGCCGTTCCCCAGATCAATGAGTTAGTTGGTGGTCCAAGGGCTTGTTGTGGTTTTTCGTTTGGCCTCCTGGATAATTGTTTTTCTACTGGATAGTGATCCTAGAGGCTGAGTAAGGACCGAGTGTGCCACCCCAGTGTTGACTAAGAAGCTGACAGGTTTGTCCCCAACTCTTAAAATGACCCTGGGCTCCTAGGGGCTTAGTAAATAAGAGCCCCAGCCCCGTCAATCCTGATCTTCTAAATTGAGGATAGCCCTCGGTGGCTTTTTTTGAGCGATTACTCGTCTTTTTCTCTTGGGGCACTCATTCTTTCTAATGTTTCTCTTTACTGTACCCATATTGCTTTCTTCCTAACGGGGGGCCAGGGACCCCAGGGGCCCTTTTACAAGGCCCCCTGCCCTCGTGGAATGACTGTGTCTTCTGAAGGGCTGCTATCACTGCCTTAGTAACCTTTTTTTTTTGTTTTGTACGGCTCCAGGCATATCCCTGTTATTAAAAACCTTCTGGGCAATTGGGATAAATTTGCTTTCTGGAATCCCTCTAACTTCTATAACTTTTTTTTTTTTTTTTTAATATCTGGGGCGGACTGGGAAACGAAAGCCAGATTGATGCCCGCTGATTTTCTGGAGCCTCAGCGTCAATAGGAGTGTAGGTGCGATAAGCGTCCTGTAGACGCTCAAGGAAGGCAGCCGGCGCCTGCTGCGGACCCCGAGTTATAGTCCCTACCTCGGAGAGGTTAGTGGTCTTGTGAGCCACTCCCCTAGCCCCTTCTAAAAGATACCAGTGAAAAGTGTTCAGAGCCTGGTGAGCCCCCAAAGTGCTGGGGTCCCATTGGAGTCGGGTAGAGGGAAAAACCTTTTTAATTTAGTCCCTTTTTTTTTCCTACTGTTCCTTGCCCTGGACCTATGACGGCTTTCAGGGCTTCCTGTCTAATGCTGCCTCCTTCCTCTGTGGTGAACAGAATAGTAATCATTGTTGGCAGTCGTTCCAAGTGGGTTGATGAGTCTGGAGTACAGATTTTAAGAGCCCTGTCAAAGCCTGGGGCTTCTCAGAGAACGGGGGCTGTTGAGCCTTCTGACAGAACTTACTCCATTGTAAAACCCCGCCGCGGCCTCAAGTTCCCCAGCCTCCCAGCACGACCCCCTCCCGGGGAACTGTCCATCTCAGCAGGTTTCTAGCCCTCCCTCTCTCGCCACCTTAGCAGCTCCGCAGCTGACCCCTCCCAGGAGCTACTGAACTCAGAGCTTCCCCAGCACCTCCCCTCCTGCACAGCCCCTCACACTGCAGGCATCTGCCGGCTTGCAGGCCCTGACAGCCCCCTTTGCCACGACACGGGTGCTGCGCGCCAATTTTGGGTGCAGCCTGGCAGCTTTTCCCTTGCTCTTAATAAAGCTTGTGTGAGCACTGGGTGTTTCGGCCCTCTCTTTCATTTCTATCACCTTCCAGTTATGTAAGTCACTTGACGAGAAGGGGATGTGAACAAAGAATGGGCGACCCCGATTGTCTTTTTCTGTTGGGAGCACCTCTCAGAGAGTAAGGACCGCCGGTGGGTGTGGGGCCCGCTGCGGGTGTGCAGGGGGGATGAGGGTTGGTTACTAGTACTGTCCAGGGGGTGCTGAGGCCCTGGTTCAGAGGGCCCTGAGTAGGGTGGAGGTAATTCCTGATTCTCTGCTGGGGTGGGGGGAATAGCTGGCCCAGAAGGGGCTTTCTTTGGGCCGGCTAACATGACCTGAAGTCTAGCCTGTTTTCTGCAGCGTTTTAGCCACGGAGGGGGTTGTTGCACTAAATCCATCCACTGGTTAACGTATGGAAACTGGCCAAGGTGTCCAGGAGTTCCTGCGACCATTTCCCATGTAGCCTGGGTATGGAGTCGTAGGTCCCAGTGTCAGGCCACCCAATTCCAA
>PVKP010019768.1:0-41851 GCA_004027715.1 Plecturocebus donacophilus | reverse complement strand
CTGAGTGGACGTCCAGCTTGTCAATTCCCAGCTCCGGAATCTATGTAATTTTCACTGTGCGACTCGCAACGCTAGCTAAAACAGCAGCGTTGAAATTCGTGGTGCCTTTCTGCCCGGGGGTCTCCGGTCTGGCTTCTCAGTCCCTTTTTCAATCAGCTGGATGGACTGCTCTGACTTCCCAGAGCGCCAGACATCATCCAAAAGGAGACTCAGTCCCGTTTACTCCACACCAAGAGCCGCCGAGCCGAGGTGCCGGCAAAAAAGCTGCGCCAGCCAAAAGGGTCGCGCTGGCGACCCGTGGGGCTCCTCCACTGGGAATGTCCTGGTCCGGGGGCACCAAAAATTTATCGGTAAGTGTGGCGTCCACTGGCTCTCTGCACTTTTACTGGGAGCTGCAATCCTGAGCTGCTAGTGATCCGCCATCTTGGATCTCTCTCCCGAAGTTCACAATTTTTTAACCAATTCTTTTATAGTCAACTCAACATTGCATAAATTGAGAAATAATCCCTGTTTATATGGCAAGAGGTAAGAAAGTTTATGATGTTCAAGACTGAAAAAATGTAGTATAGTAAATGGTATTATGATTTTACAATTAAAAGAGACCTTTGAACACTTAGTTCAGAGTTTGTTTTTTATTTGTTTGTTTTTGGCCTTTTTAAGAAAATTATCTTCCTACTGGAAAATCATTTGAAAGGATTACAATTTCTTTCTCAATAAAAACAAATCATAAGCAAGAATTGCACAGAAAGACAAGTACTGCATGATTTTACTTACATGTAGATTGAATTCTTTATATGATTTTAAAAGTTCAACCCATAGAAGCAGAGAATAGAATGATGTGACCAGGGACTCTGGGTAGGGGGACTAGGTTGGAAAGATGTTGGTCCAAAGATACAAAATTTTAGTTAGAATAAATAAATTCAAGACACCATTTGTACAACTTGGTAACTATAGTTTAACAACATACTGTATTCTTGAAAATTGCCAAAATATAGATTTTAAGTTTTCTCTTTGTAAAATAACTATGTAAGGTAATGCATGTATACACACTAGCTCAATTGAGCCATTTCACAATGGATTCACATTTCAAAACATGTGGTACTTGTGAAATATATATACTTTTTATCCATCAATTTAGAAATTAGTTAATTAAAAAATATATATATATCCTCAGACAATTGTGCAAGAAATTTCTGGTTGCTCACATACCTGCTGAGGTCTATTCAGGCAACCTTGACCAAATTGTCCTCATATAATAGGTAAGAAACTTGATAAAAAATTTAAACAGATAGTCCAAAGATACCCAGGATATTTATGTAAAAACTATATTAAAACACAGATTTCTCACTCAATTAATCTATTTCACACTGTCTCTCCTTTTTTTTTTTTTTTTTTGGCTAGGAATTAAGTTAACATTATTCATCTGAAAAGAAAGAAAAAGTACTACTTGAACCAAGTGGTTAAATGTCCAAAATGTAGTATGAAAAAAAAAATTTGAAAAGACTTGAAGCAGGTGTACAGAAAACTAGTAGAGAATCTATTGGACACACATTTTTCTTTGAAAAGAATGGCTCAGAAAGTTATCAGTCAAAAGATCCAATCAGTAAATAAAAGTTAACTCAAGTTTTTTACTTAAATTAATTGAATTTCATGATAGAATTCTACCACCATACTTTTCAAATTCCTCTTTTCTTACATACTACAGCTGCTAATTCTCCCTGGCTTCAGTGTTCCTGGGAAACTAGGTGAATGGGCCCCTTGTTGATTGCAGACTCATGCCTCTTGTCCTTTTTCTGTTATTTTCCTTCTAATTCTACATCACAAAAGCATACTGAAGCAGGAAATAGTTTGTAAGCCAGGAAAAAATGAAAAGCAGAGCATGTAAAATCAGTACTGCCTTTGGCAAGAATGGATTATAGAAATCACCAAGAGATTTGAACCACTGACAACTTTTTCTAATCTGTAAATGAAAGGAAGAGACAAGCATTCTTTTCAGAATAGGAAAAAAGAAAAAAACAGGAAAGATAAATAAGCTCAAAGAGAGGAATTGAAGAAAACTTTCCTTTGTTTATCTAGTATTGTCCTTATATAGCATCTCTATGACAGCAAATAAACCACCTGTATCAGGAGCCTCTTCCAAAAGTTGCAAGGAAATATTACTAAAATATACAACAAAATTTATTTTTTAAAGAAATTTACTTGTCCAGTCACCACTTGTGGGGGTCTGTGCTACAGACCCTAACTCAATGACAGATGAATAAATTCACTCACACACAGTAGTCAGGTATGAGCAGGCTGGGGTATCCACGGCCACTTACAGACACTCGAGTAGAGTGCTATAAAGAGATAGCAGCCGCCAGCCTTAAGCAGCCCCTACTCTAGGTTTTTATTCAGTATATCAAAGTACAAAGGTCTTTGGATAAACAACATTAGTGGGTAATATCCCTGGTTGACCCTCCCCTGAGAGAGCCATCTGGGATGATCAAAGGTCAGTTTATAGGACCATATGAGTAAACAAGTTATTCAGATAAACTCCCCCACATTTCCTAGCTATTTGCTTTTCTTATTAGCTAGAGGTAAAGGGGATTTAGGCTACCTTCAGCTGAAACTTCTACTGAAACTATGCAAAAACTCCTTGGCCTTCCAAGAAGGTTTGTGATTATTCCTTAAAGCTATCTCTAATATTTTTCCTTTAATATTTTTGCTACCATCCTGAGTGAATCACCAAATTTACCTATATTATCTTTTTTCTTTGTTTTAAAACAGCTTTATTGAGATATAATTCATATGCTGTACAATACATCCATTTAAAGTGGACAATGCAATAGTTTCTAGTATATTTAAAGATATGTGTAACCATCACCACAGTGAATTTTAGAATATTTTCACCTCCAATATTTTCAAATATCTTCCTTGAATTCACTTTAGATTTACACTAACTTAATTTCAATATGATAGAGTAATGCTATTCTTGTAGCACCATTCTCTTTCCTCTTTTGTAGTACTTATTATACATACTTCATTCTATAAATGCCTCTAGCTCATTTCATCAATGATTATAATTATTACTTAATATAATTTAAGCATTTTGAAGAAGCCATTAAAGGAGAGGAGAGCAAGAATATATTTAAAACTTTTGTCATACTAGCCTTTTTATTTATCACTTCTGGATCTATTATTTTCTGTAAATTTGAGTTACCATATGGAGTCACTTTCTTAGCCTAATTGAGCTGTGTTTCCACCCACTTCTTTTGTGCTGAAATTGGCAAATATATTACATTTCTATATTCATTGTATACATCTTATTTTGTTTCATCCAGTTGCCTTCTAAATTAGTTAAGAGAAGAAATAGGCGTTTATATGCTAGTGATCACATAATTACCTTTACAGATACTCTTTGTTTACCTGTGTGGATTCAAAAAAAAAGGTCAGACTTCTCAATAAGCTTCTTCTCTCTATTGGTGGCAGCTATGGATTCATATGAGAAGATAGAATTCACAGAACTAGCATTACTCTTGCCTTCTGTCTTAACAGAGGTACATTTGGACGTTTTGTGAGATATTCTGGTAAAAAAAAATTTAAAAAAAAAAATGAGGTCACTTGCTTTTAGTTCAAAAAACTTTCCTAAGTCTTTCTTGTAAGGTAGGTCTACTAACAACAAATTAGCTCACTTTTTGTTTATCTTTTAATGTCATTTTTCTACTTTCAATTTGGAAATATAGCTTTTCTATACATAGGATTCTTGGTTGAAAGGTTTTTTTTTTCCTTTGAGAACTTTGATTATGTTGTCCATCCCTTCTTTATCTCCCTTTTCACTCTGTGGCCTTCATCGTGTCTGATGAAAATTTACTTTTATCTTCCTGAAGTTCCCTTGTAAATAACGAGTCATTTTGCTCTTGGTGCTTTCAAGATTTTTGTCCTTGCCTTTGGCTTTCAGTGTTTTTACCATGACTTGTCTGTAAATCTCTTTGCATTTATCCTACTTGAAATTTGTTGAGCTTTCTAGGCATAAATTAATGTTTCCGATAAATTTGGCAATATTTTTGCTATTCAAATACTCTTTTTGTTCTTTTCTTTCTGTTTTTCAGATTGCATAATTTTTATCAATCTATTTTTGAGATTGCCAATTCTTTCTTCTGCTTGTTCAAATATGCTCTTGAGCCTCTCTAGTGAATTTTTTATTTTGGTTATTAAGTTTTCAAATTCAGAATTTCCATTTGTTTCCTTAAAAAAATAATTTCTATCTCTATATTCTCTATTTCTTGCAACATTATCATCACACCTTTACTTATTTTATCACTGTTTTCTTTGAAAATATTTATAATAGCTATTTAGAAATCTTTGTCAAACCTGCTATCTGGTCATTTACACACATAGTATAGAGTATGTGAGGTATTCTTCCAGCATATGAATCATGTTTTTGTTTCTTATATGTCTCATAACTTTTGTTGCAAATCACATTATAGATAGCATAGCAATTCTAGGTACTTGTTCCTCCTCTCCAGGGCTTGTAGTTGTTATTGATTTTTATTTGTTTGGTGACTGAGTAAATTATTTTAGTGAAGTATATCACCTACCACACCTGTCCTGCCTCAGGAAGATTCTAATGCTGTTTTTTGGCCTTGAGGAGTCTATGATCACATTGGAATGACAGTAGTTTCGGCAGATATCTCGACTCTTTCCCTGACCACATCCAGCCGTTAAGCTCCAATAATTGCTAGATTATTGTTTTATTGTTTTCAGCAATGTCCTGAAGCATGAATTTCTCAGCAGGCTGGGCCAATCAAATATGGACTTCTTTGAAGGAATAGTTTCAGAGGTAGTGTTTGAAATTTGGTCAGGCCTAAGAAGGGCTCCTACATGCTGTTTCTTCCGTGGCTCTGTCTGACAAACTAGCCAGTCAACATTTTAGCTTATATCCCCAAACTATCTACCAGTTTCCTCCCAATTGCCTGTCACTACAATCCCCACTTTTTTTAGCACACTTAGGCTTAAAATTTTTCAAACTGTGTTACAAGTGAAGTCAGTCCCCTTGGGAAGAGATTCAAACTGATTTTATAGCCTGAATCTCCCACCCTGGGCATAAATCTATGAGCCATGGTCTGGAACTGGGCATAAGGATAATATCCATTTATCTCCCTGAGTAGCAGTTCCACTGCTTTAGAAGCTGAATAGTGAATAGAAGGGCACAGGCAGTAGCTTTGGGTCTTCTCAGTTTGCCTCTCTCAGCCTGGAATCTCTACCTTACAAGCCAAGGGAAAGACAGGCCCCAATACTCTAGTGGAGTTATGCCCAAGGAGTGAGTCTCTATCCTATATGTATCAGGAGCTTGAGGTTGTGGGGGTGGAAAGGAAGGGGCTCTCATGTCTCAATTATACTTACGCAGAATTTAACTTCAGAACAAGTAGCTGGAAGCAGGATGAAAAATGCTAATGTCCTGCCCTTCCTAGGAGAATAGCACTCTGACTTAGAGCTAGAGGCAACCCTATGTTCTTAGCTGTGCAAATCTGGAGTGGATTTTGCATCTTGCTGATATGGAAGGGCAAAGCAGGGTGTGGGTCTTGGTTCAAATACCACAAGCTCTTACTGCTTTTGCCAAGGTTTAATAGATTTTTTTAAAATTAATATTTCTTTACTTTCTGTGTATTTTTCATTGAGCCCAGGAGGTGGAGGTCGCAGTGAGCTGAGGTAGCACCACTACACTCCAGCCTGGGTGACAGAGAAGGACTCTCAGAAAAACAAAATAACAACAACAAAGACATATATATATATACATAATCTGTTTGAATTACTTTGACAAAAACATCTTTGTGAATTAAACATTATTATTTTTATTTTATAGATGAAAGAGTTGTTTATTTTATAGATGAGAAAGTTATTATTCTACAGTACAAGGCATTGCTGGGAGATGATTTGAGTAGAGTACTTAAAAATGCAGACTTCAAAGCCCCTTCTCTTAATGTATTCTACTAATTCATTTAATAGCAAAAAAAGATACAGGAGGAAACTGATTACTTCAGAAAAACATTGAGATAATTTACTTAAGATTTTGAGGTGCAGAGGACTATTATAACAGGTATCCTAGAGAGCAGATATTCTGTTTTGTTTTATATTCTTAGTATTGAGGGAATGTCTAGTAATAAGGATTACTTAATAGATTAGTTGTTGAATTAATACAAAATTGAATTTTTGAGGGAAAAATTTAAATGACTCTCTTTTCTCCTTTTCATTTCAGATGGTGATCATTTTGTGATAAGATATGACTATTTCATAGCTGATGAGGGGAAATTCTATGTAGAATTACTGGAGGTAATTCTGAAAGACAAGAATACATAGGTAAAGATAAATCAAGTCCAAGAGCAAGTAAGGCAATAAAAGCATTTATAGATTTTATATTGACTTTTGATACTTCAAGGAAATTGTGAACACACAAATAAGTAGCCAGCTTGTAACTACTGTGTAACTGCTTAAACTCTATTTCTTATTACCTATATTTGCAAGTTTTCACACAATTTTAATTAAGCCAATAGCTAAGTTAAACTAAATAATTATTATTTTACTTAATGTATAGTAATGTAGCTGCTATGTTTTCTATGTAATTATGACATATTATGTAATATGCAATATATATAATATACAACACATACATAATATGTATGTATACATGTATGTGATATGTGTGATATACAACATATAATTGACATATGTGTAATATACAGCATAATTTTTATTAAAAATCTAACATATCTATATGTAATTATATTTAAATATAATCCATATTATAAAGAAAATATTTTGTGTTAAGGTTGTTGCATGCCTTTAAATCTTGATATAACTGTATTTTAAGCAATATTCCAAATATTATACTAATCATTTTATAAATACTTTAGAAGTTTAATTTATTTTGAATATTTTTTAAAGTAGAGTAGTTTTTTTTTCTGAGAAAGCATATACCTTTAAATATCTGACATCTACACATTTGGCAGTTTATGATGAATGGCATTCTATAATCTGATGTCAGTTAATGAAATTACTGGCATAATACCTAGGGCAATATTTGTCCAAATGTGATACTCAGGTCCATATACAAAAGAAATTCTAAGAGTTTTCCTTGCAAGTAGATCTTTAGGCCTCAAACTGTAGCCTTTCCATCAGAATCTCTGGCAATGTGACTCAGGAATTTACAGTTTTTATTATGCATTCCTAGATGAGTCTATCACTCTCATATTTGACAACCATTGATCAAACAAAACAAATCCTAATAAATTTACCCTAAATATCCAACCTATTCCCTAAATACCAAATATTACAGAAGGATGTAGGAAAGAACCTCTGAAGTAATTTGATATTTGTTTTGACAATAGACCTATAAAGTATGGTAAAGTAGACCTATAAACTATGATAAGCAAAGAAACTGATTTCTCCTTTTGAGAGTTAGGTTAAATGGGTAATGGCATATTAAAGAACCAGAATTTGGCTGGGCCCAATGGCTCATGCCCATAATCCCAGCATTTTGGGAGGCTGAGGCAGGCGGATCACTTGAGGTCAGAAGTTCAAGACCAGCTTGGCCAATATGGTGAAACTCCATCTCTACCAAAAATACAAAAATTATTCAGGTTTGGTGGCATGTGCCTATAATCCTAGCTACTCAGAAGGCTGAGGCAGAAGAATTGCTTGAACCCAGGAGGCAGAGGTTGAAATGAGCTGAGATTGTGAGCCACTGCACTCCAGCCTGGGCAACAGAGTGAAACTCTGTCTCAAAAAGAAAAAATAAAATAAACAAATAAAGAACTAAAATTCATCAAAGGTCACTTAAAGCAAAGCACTATACTTACCCACTTTTATAGATACTAATTATGTTTTCACTCATGCTTTTCAGTATTTCAAAATAAAATTGTTCCTCATTTTCATGCCAAAACATCTTTACAAAATTTGTTACAGATTATTTCCAATACCTTTTACTCAGTAATTTGGCATCAGCACTATTCAAGCAACAACATTCATATGGTAATAGTTAAATTTGTTTTTCACTAGGGCCCTCTCAGCCAAATTTTTCATTTCCAGCCTGCACATGCTTAACTCTAGAAAATGTTGTAATTATCTTCTTGAATATGGGGATTTCTAAATCAATTAATATCATATATGTTGCATTTTTTTTCCTACCTCAACAGTGAGCATTACTCTATAAATTTGTTTCTTTTAATCTTATTTCACAGGTTACAGTTAGACTGGGTTTGAATTTCAACTCTTTCTTTTCTTAGCTGCATGGCATTGGAAGAATGTTAACCTCTTTGAAGCTCACTTTCCTCCTATCATGAAAATAACACTTTACAGTGTTGTCAGGAGTAAAGATGTTGACTGAGATGATGCATGGAGATGGAGCAGAGTACTTGGCACATACTAACTGATTCTAGTTTTTATTGGTGCCTAACAAATTACCCCCAACCTATGGAAACAAACACTTTGCACTGTTTCTCATTTGTTAGGCTAGGGCTTGGCTAGGCCATTTGCTGTATGGGGCTGTGATATGGTTGTACTCAGATGTCGACTGGGACTGCAATCATCTGAAAGCCCAACTGGACTGGTGTCAAAGATAGCTCACTCAAAAGCTAGCATTTGAAGGGGTAGAAAAGTCTGGGTCTCTTGTCCCAATTCAGGCATTGACTCCTGCACCTGAAGAAATAATTATCAAAGATCAGAGGCATAGAAGTGTGGAAAAGAAGGAAATGGATAAAATAATGGAAGTGGGCAGAGAGTGTGCAAATATGCAAATACCATGTCTCACATTAATGCCCATTGAACAGCATCCATCATAGAACAGGCACCAATAACCAACTGGACAAGATTACCCCTCCCTTGGGTGTCAACTGTCTTATTTACTCATCCACAGTGGTGCTGACACAATGAGTCATGAATGAAATGGCTATTGATTAAAGGATACAGAATAACCCTAACAATGAGATAGAGGACTAAATGAGGATAGAGGACTAAGTAGCATGGGCTTTCGCTTACCAAATGATCTAGTTACTGCTACTGCAGAATGCCTTGGCACTAGCAGCAATGTGACACCATCCCTGAGGAGACTATCAACTGTCTGATTTCAGTTGAAATCTGAGTTTTCATTTCATACCTACAGAAAATTTTTCCAACAGTACTATTATTTACCTGAACCATTGATAATGGTATCACATATAACATTGGCTCACACTAATAGACACTAACAGCAAAGGAGATGTAAGAATGTGTACATATCCACAGAGTCCATTAGACCTATTAGACACCTCATGATCCAAAAGCAGTTAGTCTGATGGAACAATAGAATAGCCTATTAAGCGGCTTTGCAAAGGCAACAGCTCAGGGATAGCATCTTGTGAGGTTGTGACGCAGTCTTCTAGCATGTTGTTTGTACTCTGAACCAATAGCCCATTCCCAGTCCTGTATCCCCAGTAGAAAAAGTATACAGGTTTGGAAACCAAAGGTAGAAGTAGGGCCAGTGATTTTCACCATCACTCTCAGTGACTCACTTTCAGAATATATGCTTCCTATCACTTCCATACTACGTTGTATTCAAAGTCCTATTTCCTAGGATGGAATGTTTCCATCAGTGTACCACTTTAAGGGTTCTACTATGCTTGAAACTATCACTATCATTGGTCATGTTGAGCTTATGATGCTGGAGGATCAGTAGACAAAGAGGTAACTACACTGGGGTTAATAGCCTTGATTTCCATGAGGAATTAGAATTGCTGTTACACGTTGAGATCATGCAAGAATGTATCTGGAAAGGAGGAGACTCACTGGGATGGCTTTTGGAGCTTCTACACTCAGTGATAACAGAATCAGCAACTTCAGCAACCACAGTCCGACAAGGGCACGGAAACTAGGGCTTCAAACCCTTAGTTCTGGGATCTCTCCACGAGGCATACAACTAGATCAGCTACTGGACAAATATAAGGAAAATTCAAAATGGATAATGGAAGACAGAAAATATTGATCATGGCTTTAGGACTAGCTATAGCCGTGAGAACTATACTTCATTCAACTAACCTCGGTTATTAAATCTTTGCAAGTTTGGCCACTGTCTTGAAAACGATTCTGTGATGGATTGGAGGGAATAAGAATAACTGAGAGGTGAAGTGCAAGGAAGTAAATATTAGTGAGGTGTTCTTTGACCAATGGACACAGAAGTTAAAGGACAGATATCTTCTCTACTCCTTTCGGATCAATTCTGAAATGCAAACCATAAAGCTCTTCACAGTGAACCATAAAACTGGCCATTGCTGGTGTGGTGAACTTAGTAATGCATGATTGCATTTGCTTTTCCTCTTTCCTATTCAATCTTCTTCTTGATTTCCAAGATTGCTTCATAAATAAACCGCCCCAATAGAGGCAGAATTTTGTCTTAGAATCTGCTTTTGGAGGATGTCTAAAACAAATGATTGTTAGGCCTGGAATATTTCACTTGATATAAGTATTTACCCTTTCTTTATTCTTCATGATGTGTTTGTTGCACATTGCATGCCTGTATCAAAACACCTGTTTATTCTGTAAATATATACACCTGCTATGTACCCACAAAAATAAAATAATTTAAAATAGAGAAAAATATGTAAACGATTAGGGAATCCAAGGTCACCGTAAGCAAAAATGAAAGAATTTCTGGAACATGGAAATATTAATCGTGTTGATGCAGTATACTTCTACAAAGAGATGTGGGAAACTTTCCTTGTTTATTGTATCAAGAGTTGGCCCAATTAAGTTATGTTTGAAACTTTTAGAAAAGTAACTTATGAGGGCATTTAATTCTCATTATTTCTGATTCTAAGCCTGGAAATTATCACAATATCTAGATCTAAAGAATTCAACACATGATGTATCCAAGTCTGGAAAGATTTCAACCTGATCCTCCCATTTATGTCATTGGGATGCACGCATGAAGAGCCAAAGACAATGCTTGGCTGCCCTTTACACAAAGGGAAGTCTCCCTGCTATGGTAGATAGACACTGACACACGCCATTTCTGATTTCAAAACACTTTCCAATCATCTCTGAGCATTTCTCAAAAAGCTTGAGAATCTGGTGTCCTAAAACATAGCAAACAAGATGAATCTGGAGTTTTTAACTTCCTCTGCTCGGTACATTTTTTTGAGCATTTCACATTGGCATACACGTTTCCAGGTTTTTTTGCACAAACAAATTTTAAAACTTCAAAACTCTATATTGACATACTACTTTTAAAGATTAGGTGAAGTATGTGATTGCAAATATTGACAAACTTTCATTATTGAGATTTTCAGATTTGTCACACTCAAATATTATCATGCCTGAAAGCTAAACCTCAAAATTTTTAGAGTTTGAGATAAGTTTTCCAAAAACTCCCCATTGTCTATAATTCCCTTACTAACTAAATTTGGAGGGTGCAGACTTTTTTGTGTGTTTTTGTATTAGTAGTGAAAACTGTGAAATTTATAACAGAAATTAGATGCTATCATAAACATGAAACTTATTTTAAAATTAGTGTATTCTTGACCCACTAAAAGAGAGTTATCATTATTTAAATGATATTCATTTGAATGAATTATGATGATTAGAAAGATTATTATAGCTAGTACTTACTGAGGACTTTCTATGTCACAAGCACTTTGCTAAGTATTTTACATATATTATTCTATTTAATTCTTAAACAATTGTATGAAGTAGATTCTGATATCAGCTCCATTTTGTAGGTGCAATGACTCAAGCAAAAAGAGATTAAAAAATTTCACAATAATACCCAGCTTGTCAATTACAAAGCAGCAATGAAATTCATTTAAATAACCAAAATAGAAATTAAAAATTGTTTCATATATCTTTGAGATATGCATTAGTAATTGTGTCTTTCAATGTAGAGGAATAAGATAAATTAAATAATAACAACTAAAACATATTTTCCTTTTGTATTATGGCTATATCAACAGTTCTAAAGTGTCATTTTTTTAAAAAATGAGATTTTTAAAATATGAGTCACAATGTGAAGAGTGACACTGAACCCTTGAAAGAACCCTTAAAATATTGAATTCAATTATTAAAACACAATAGGAATTTATGTATTTTCTTCAGGACTTCATGCCCTATTGTTTTATCAAGAGCATCTGTTCTGAGGCTTTAGTAAACATGTGTGTCATCATATTACCAAATGCTAAAAAATATACAAAACTTTAAGCCTTGTTTATAAAAGATTTTTGCCTTGCAATGTGGTCACACCACTCAAACTTGCATTTTTTTCCTTTCTCCTCGTACTACCATTGTGTTTGATAAAAGTAACCTCAGGATCCTTAAGTTTATTTAGTATAAAAGGGCTTTCTGGACCCTCTCTAGAATCCTTGGGGATTTTTTCAGTCATCCCTTCCCAGCTGTTCCCTCTCCACATGGCTGTGTTCCGAGAAGATGATGCAAGGCTGTGAAATGGGGCTATGCTTGGGAGCCAGCTGACGGGAAAGCATGCTGGGGAGGTCACAGCAACTTCCACATAAACAGAGCTGTGATCTGCCTGTCTCTAAGTTAACAGGATAAGATGTTCCCCTCCAGAGAAAAGGGCACACAGAAAGATAGCGCCCAGAATGTTCTATTCCAGATGTTCTTCCTGTCATTTATGGCACACGAGGAGGTGCCTTTGATGTTTCCCTTCTTTCTTATTGGTGTGATTCCATGAGCTTCATTATAAACTATTTTACCAAGTGATGAATCTTATTGTATTATAATCAGAGCAGGCCCTGAGCACAATTACAAACCAAGCCAGATTCATCTACTAAAGCCTCTTCCCTTTTGACACTCTCAGTCATCAACATTTTCTTTTCTATTGGATTTTGAATATCCTTAAGTGGCACTCATCTGGTATTAAGGTATCAGTCCTTGTGCCATGCTTCAGCCTGATGTTCCTCATGACAGTGTTCTAAATCTTATCCCAACCAAAATTCACTCGCGTATTGCCCCTTCCTCGTGTTCTATCATCACAAAATTTGTGGTATTTAATTGGCAGGTAGTTTTCAATAAGAACTGATGAGCTAATTAAATTCAAATGTTAGGAAGGCCATCTAGAAATAATTGATTATGCCAATAAGCAAAGCTAAGAGAGAGGCTTCAAAGCCATACTTGACAATGGAGAAGATTGTATTTGCAACTATGTCAAATTTCTGCTATTCCTTGGCTAATGCCTTCTTCACATTGTGGTTATGTAATTACATATTTTCACTCCTGTTAGAGAAACCTAAGAATTAAGAATTTAATTAAGATTAAAATTCTTAATAAGTTATTGTCTCTATTACACAGCAATTTTGTCTGTAGCTTAGAATTTGGGATGGAAAGAAATTCGCAGAGCCTTGTAATCTAGGTCTCAGCCTTTCTAGTCTGTCCAGTTTGCTCAGTTAAACCTCAGCTATAAGCTTACCTCCAACTTTTTCTTTACCAAAATAAAAAACTAAGTTAGGGTAGGTAAGGGATAAGGGATCACTGAGCAGAGAAATAAGTCCTATTCCCTTCAAAATTTTTGGACATTTTTAAAGTATGATTTTAATTAATAATCCGACTGGCTCTAAGGTAGTGTTCTACATTAGCCAGAGATGATGAATTATTCTTATGGAAAAAAATTGTTAGGCTCAGTATCTTAGCCCAGGGGAAAATGTATAGAACATAGAGCCAGAAGAAAACACATATTTACCTCTCAGCTCTGCCACTTTTAGCTATGTGGACTTGATCCTGTTAGTTACCTCTATAGCTCTCAGTTTTCCTGCTGGTAAAACGGGTAAAATAAAATCTACTCATCAGGATTGCTACAAAATTAAATCAAATTCTATGATATGTTATATATAAGGATCTTTGTTTATTAGCATGTACTTAATTAAAAAAAAGAAATACAGAAAAGAGAAAATAAACAATAAACAATCAGGCTGAAACAAATGTATGACCTTAAATGTTCTCTGGGGAATGGCAGGTTTTACAGTGTGCATCCCCTTTAGGGCTGTATGATTTACCAACCCAAATGCCCATCAATGGACAAAGAAAATGTGGCACATATACACCCTGGAATACTATGCAGCTGTAAAATACATGGAATTCCATGCAGCCATGGAATACTATTCATGTCCTTTGTAGGGATTTGGATGAATCTAGAAACCATCATGCTCAGCAAACTGACACAAGAACAGAAAACCAAACACCACATGCTCTCACTCATAGGCAGGTGTTGAATAATGAGAACACTTGTACTCAGGGAGAGGAGCATGACACACTGGGGTCAGTTGGGGTGCTAGGGGAGGGAGAGTGGGGGGTCGGGGGGGATCATGTGGAGAGAAATGCTGGATACAGATGAAGGGAGAATGGAGGCAGCAAACTACCTAGTTACGTATGCACCTATGCAACACCCCTGCATGATCTGCACATGTACCCCAGAACCTAAAGTACAATAAAAAAAAAAAAACTAAAGATTAAAAGAAAAAAAGACTGTCACTCTGACGTAACATACAAAAACTTCTGTGATCCAATCTCTAGCCTCTTTCCAGCCTCTTCTTCCAAAGCTTTATTCTTCCACTCTAAAGTTGTGTTATTCACAACAAACTGCCTTGATTTGCTGAATTCCCCGGCCAAATCACATCTCATTACTTTTGCATAAGCCATTCCTTCTGCCTAGAAACTATTTTTCCATCTTAATCTCCTGCAGACGAAGCTAAGACATAACTTATGTGTGAAGCTTTATCTTCCTTCCCAACTCACACATGCACACACACACACTCCCTAAATACATATACACTGGCTCAATCTTTCATTTGTACCCATGCTTATACTACAAAGATTCTAAAAAGTAGGTTAAGCCTGTATGGATTCCATGCATGACCTGCAGGAAATTTAAACCTTCTTGAAATTGTATGTAACATTTTCTTGGTGAGTGCCAGTGCACATTTTTTTTTTCCTGGAAATAGGGATGGGAGCTTTGATCATATTCTCAGTAGGGTCTCTGATCCCAAACAATGTAAAGGACACTGTCACACCTCTACAATGGAAATCATTACTGTATGGCAATAATGTTGGCAGAGATCAAGTGTTATTAGTTTCTGCTTTCCAAGCTGCTAACATTTACTAAATACTGAAAAGATATTTGATAGATGATGAATTGCATTTGCAAGAACATTCTCAGGGTACTTATACAACATTAAAGCTTGGGTGATGCAGTTTACAATTTGCTAATAATTAGTACTTTTTCTACATACAAAATTAATTATAGCATAATAAAATCCAATAGCATTTGTTCTTAATTCTCCTCTGATCTGCATTCTGTTGTTTATTCTCATTTGTTCTGATAAGGTCCCTTGTCTCTAATGTTGCTTTCTAAAGGGTAAGAAATAAATCAATGGTACTTAGCTTTTCTAACCATCTGGTCTGGCAAACATCCCAAAATTAATGTTTAAATCTGGGTGCAGTTCATGTATTTTTGTCTTGTCTTAGGGAACATCTCTGGAGGTAGGGAATGAAGAGTAGGACTTCCTCTCTAATTTCACTGAGCAATTTGGCCCTTTTATACATATCCCTCTGTAAATATTGTAGATTTCCATTACATGTTACGTGGTTTAGTTACTCAGCAAAGGCCATGGTCAGTTCAAAAACTTCCACTTAGGACACCTTCTTTTATGTTTTTGAGCAGAAGTTAACAAACTTTTTCCCATAAAAGGCCAGATAGTAAATATTTTAGGCTTTGTAGGCCACAAAGTTCCTGTTGCAATTATTCAACACTGCTGTTGAAGTGTAAAAGCAGCCATAGAATATATGTAAACAAATGGGAGTGGCTGTGTGCTGATAAAATTTATTTATAAAAACAGGCAATAGGCTGGAGTTTGCCGATCCCTCTTTAGAGTAAAGCTTTTTGCAAAACCATTAATGGATTCCTTGATAATTTTCAGTTTTCCACTGTGTAAGTTTACTAGTTATGTAATATAAAGGGAGCTGTGCAATGTTTTTAAGGCCCAGTTTCCTCATTTGTAAATCAACAATAAAAACACAATCCTGAAGGATTATTTGGAAGATTGGATGGTTTGAAATAATCTTGAAGGATAATTTGAAAGATTATTTGGAAGATTAATATGCTTTAGCATACATGGAATCTTTACTCATACTTAGTGCTTAATAAATAATGATGACAACATTCCATTAGAACCTCTCTACTTGAATCTGCTTGACCATGCTCATCAAAAACTAACAGCTCATATGTACTGAGGGCTTACCATAAGAAGAATTAAGGACTTCATAAAAAGTATTTCATTTAATTCTCACAAAAATATTATGAGGTAGGTACTACTGTATTTCCATTTTCCAAAGAAGAAAATTAAGGTATAGATATATTGTAAAAGTATTTCAAATTCACATATCTAGTAATTTGCAGAGCCAAGATTTAAAGTTTTCAGGATGGAAGTATTAATTAGGCATAATTAATTAATAGTCACTGGGGAAAGATAGCGAAATGGACAAGTTAAATAAGCTATTCCCATTTTACTATAGGAGAGATACTTCTTTTTAAATGGCCAAAAGTTCTTTGATACTTCTCCCAAGAATATGGTGGTCTATAATCCCCTCCCTTTGAATCTAGGAGGGCTTACAACTGGTTTGGCCAATGGAATATGGTGGGAATGAGGCTGTGTGACTTCTGAGCCTAGGTCAGAAAGGCTTTGAAGCCTCCTCCTGGTTCTCTTGGGGCATTCACTCTGGGGAAGCCTGCTGCCATGGAAGAAGTCCACCTGTAAAGGCAACCAACCTGAGTTCCCAGCAGCAGCAAGCAGCCAGCAGCTAGCATGTGGTTGAACTACCTTTTATGTCTATCCCAATTTTGTCTTCGGGTGACTGCAGCCCGAGTCCTCATCTGACTGCAGCTGGATGAGAAAATCCAAGCAACTGTCTAGCTAAGCCCTTTCAAAATTCCTGACCAGGAATTCATGAGCAAAGTATATCAGTCATGCAGAGACAGTTTTAACTTCCTCCCTTTCCCTGATACTCACCTTCAGCTGTCACGACTCTTATTTCTCTAGAATATCTTTTCATCTCCATTTTCATGCTACTACTCTGTTTCCAGCTAATAGTATCTCCTCTCTTGAACAAATATAAAAGCCTTCTGGTTTTATCCATACCTCTGTTCTCTCCCCTATATCATTTAATTTGAAAAGTAATTCTTCTAAAGCCTGTGTGATACTAAGATTCGTTTTATTGAAAGAGTGTATTAGTTTTCATGCTGCTAATAAAGACATACCCAAGACTGGGTAATTTATAAAGGAGAGAGGTTTAATGGACTCACAGTTCCACATGGCTGGGGAGGCCTCACAATCACAGTGGAAGGCAGTGGAGAATCAAAGGCACATCTTACATCGTAGCAGGCAAGAAAGCCTGTGCAGGGGAACTCCCATTGAAAAAACCATCAGATCTCATGAGACTTATTCACTACCACAAGAACAGTATGGGGGACACTGCCCCCATGATTCAATTATCTCCACCTGGCCTCACCCTTGACAAATGAGGATTATTACAATTCAAGGTAAGATTCAGGTGGGGACACAGCAAAACCATATCAAAGAGAATCAATGCTGCCTTGTGTAATTAAGAATATTACGCTAACCCAGATTTCTTTGGTTAGATTATAAAAGGCTATGTTCCTTCCTCCTGGTTCTCTAGGGATGCTCACTTTAGGAAGACTGTCACCATGTACAAAGTCCCTGGGCTCCCCCATTTAATTAAAAATTCAATTTTTGAACCCAGATTTCCAGAACCCTCATATTGTGACTCTAAACTGCTTTTCTCATTTACCCTGCAGTGTTCCCTCCATGTATTGTCAGGTTCTATATTTAGCTTCTGTGGCAGTGAAATTGATCAAGATGGGAATAATATGGTCGATGCCGCTTGGTGATTGAGTGTATCTGGATAATAATAAAGCAAATATACAAAAAGGATTCCGGGATTTCATAGATGAGTAAGATGTGATACCCTCCATGGAAATCCTATCAGATGAGATAATTCATTTGAACAAAAACATGCATCTATCTAATATAAAACCACTATTATCATGAAAGCACTCTTTTGTGTACTCAGTTCTCTTGCACCTCTCTCATGTTATCATATTAAGCTGCAAAACCCTCAACCTGATTACGTTCAACTCTGATTACTCTACATGGACACTCAGCTGGACATGGCTGGAAAAAAGCACCCAACTTAAATGTATTTGCCCCACTACCAAATGGGTCCCTAATAGTGCTCAGAATTATTGATGTTTTTCTATACTCCAATCTGCCAGTTTGTTATCCCTCAGAAGGGTGACCTTTCTTGTGAAGAAGCAAGGACATAAATAATTTTGGTAGCATGTTCTGTTATGCCTTTGTTGGGACGTCTTAACAAATGAATTTTAAAACCCTATTTTAACAACTTGGTATAACCAAGTAAATAACAACAACAACAACAAAAATATCTCTCTCAAAAAGTGCATTTGCATATTTACATGTCTTCAAAAATAAAGAGAAAATACATAATATTTAGGAATATGATATAAAATCATTTTTACAAGTTACAGTTGCCTGATAACTCATAAGTAATGAAACTATATAAGGTCATCTCTAATGAGCAAAAACATTTGTGATTTCACACTTCCCGCATTATTTACTCTGTTTATAAGAATTCCTTAAGATGTTTTAACATTTAAAAACAATTTTAATGGTACTTTATTTAACTATCAAAACTAAATAGGTATATCTGTACAGCTTGGAAATGCTAAGCTTTTATTTAACACAAAGATCCTTTGGAATCTTTTTTAAATTGGTAGCTGAAAAACATTTTTGTGTAACTCAGAGCATGCATCATAAATTCTGTGTTTTGTTTTCTAATTGTCATAAATAACTCTGCCGTAAATCTTTCCACATTACAGAAATTTTTTGTGGGTGTAATATAATTGATCGCTGAATTTAAATATATATACTCATAAATGTATTCAACATTTAACCCATTTTAGTGACAGAAATCAACAGTAGAAGCATCATAATTTCAAAAATAGATTTCTCCAACTTGCAAAATTCCAAAAATCACTAGGAAGTTTCAAATTTTAAGCTCACAGCATTCATATTAATTATGTACACATTTAATCAATCTCACTTTCCATATCAATATGTTTACCTCCTTTAAAACTTTTTTCTAATGTTTTTCTAATGAAAAGAGAAAACATATTTGTTCAACAATCTACTATGAAATAATACTTAGTTAATTCTTATAATAATTCCTTGGTATAGGTATTGTTATTTCACTTTATAGTTGTTGAACTAAGTTTTAGAAAAGTTAAGACACAATTGCTCATTTTTGGTAAGAATCATACTACAAGAAAAAGATAAAAGTGAACTGCTGGAATGCACAGGAAGCCAAGGCAGCATTACAGCATTTAGATGGGGGCAGAAGAGGACAAAAGGGATGGAGAGACCAGAGAAGAAGCCAGTTACTAGGACCTGGGTACAAACTTGGGCATGTGATTCTGACTTCATCAATCATGGTATCACATCCTATGGCCATGGTATATATATGTGTGTAATTTTTTTATGCAAGGGCTTACAGGAACTCTTCCATTCCCAAAGGGTCACTGAAATGGGAATGATATGAACTCAAGGAGGCTATTTATGATATCATTTACAGTATGAAGAAATGTTACCTGGAGTGGGAGTAATGAGACCAACAGAGATAAGAGACCGAGAGAAATCTTGCTTACATTGTTTGAATCCTGTCAGTCGTGTACTGAAGTCCTGTTAATACAAAATAATAATAATAATCATCATCATCCCTTTATTTATTATGTTTGTGTCAACTTCAACAAAAAGAAACTTGACTAAGAGACAATATAATAATTAATGTGTGATTAAGAAAGAACTCTCCACCACAGGGAATGTGGAAAGGATATGAGTCCCTTTTTATGATGCGTTGCCATGTCTTTTAAATAAGCCACACTTTATGTTCAACTAAAAGAGAATAAGGAGGATTCACAAGAGAACACAATCCATTTTTGGGTTGTGGGAAGATACTTTAAGTATTAATGACTGACTGAACAACAATGTGGACACATACATGGATATTGACCAATTTGTGATGATAACATTGTTCCCTGTGTAGAGCGAGTGGTAAGTGCGTTTACACAACTGGCCATCACAGCTGCTGAATTTCTGAGTCTAGATGTGTGCCTCTCAAAGAAGTCTTGGAGGGGTTATTATGAAGTAAAACAAAATTAAAATTATTCTGCTGAGCTCTCAAAGGCAGAACTATTGAATTAAAGTTATAGGAAGGGAGTCTTAAACTCAACAATAAGAATGCCTGTCTTGCATTCTTCATCACTAGAAATTCCCAATGAGAGTTTTAGGATAATTTAGAGAGTATTCTTGAATTGAGCAGGAGGATAACACAGAGATGATTCAAATGTGGTTTGATGAACTTCTACAATGGTTCCTACTCTAAACTTCAATTATTCTAGCCTCCAAGACCTACACATAACTGTGCAAAGTGCAAATTATTCAATAGTAATCTAGAATTCTGAATAATTAGCATTTCCCCACAGTTTGATATTTGTATAAAGCACTCTTAGCAGTATGAATAACTATAATACTTCAAAGTAATATGTTTTATTGCTTTATCTTTAAAGAAACCATGTCAGATATTTAAAATGAATGGTTGCTATCAGGAAAATGGATCTCAAGACACAAGAAATAAATCACAATGACTTCCTTATTTGGGGTAAGTCTCCTTGTACTAGAATGAAAAAGCAAGAGTATAGGAAAATGTCTTCCAGAAAATTACATTTTCCCAAAGGTTATTTTAAATTTTAATATTTTAATCAACCATCTGACTCTGATTTTGGGTCAAATGTCACAGAAGTTCATTTTATTATAAACAACAACAAAAAAACTTTGTAGTCATGTAAACACTGGTGACAGAGAATAACACCACTAATTACGCTGAGTAGAAAACAGGAGCCAAGTAAAGGAGAAAGACTCTTTATGTCACTCATCAATTTAAAAGTGTGTTTCACCTCAGGACCATCCTGAAGCCAAAACTGGGGAAAACATTTACTACTCTTACAAACAAAAATATCTATTTCATATCTTGCATGATGTGTGGGTCTCTGACATTTAGTTTCTGTCTAAGTTTCTAAAGACAGGCCTTATTTAGAGCAAAATACATTTTTTGTGGGCACTGATTTGAACTTCAGTTCTGAGTTATCAATGACCTAAATTGAGAGAATAGAGGTGCTGTATGGACAAGGAGAGAAAAGAGAGCATACAGCTGTCCTGTGCAGTTGCTCTGTTCACAGTGAGGATTGAGCCATTCTAATCCCCTTGGATTTTTTATCTACCAAAACAGCTTGGGCCCATCAGCAAATTGCAGTGGCATATGGTCCAGGTTTACGAGTAATCTGGCACATGATTAAGGCAAGGGGGATGTCATCTTTCAGCAAATACTGAAAATATCGTAGAAGAATTTGGTAGGGTTTTAGAATTCAAACTGATAAAATTATAATTATTAAATATTTCCCTAAATCAACAATTTTTATTTTAAAATTAAAACTTTCTTTATTTGTAAGAAGTTACCATGGGGAAAAAATAATGTCCAAGATATTAAGAAATAGGAGTTTTGTTTCTCAACTTTAGAATCAATAGCTTGTAAGCTACTGATTCAGGATCTGATGTGTCTACACATCATGCTTGGGTTTCAGGGTGAATCAAGTTTACATTTCTCTGCAGTCAGATTACCATTGTGCCAACAACTATTCTAAGGTCCCAGTGAAATAATTTGGACATTTCAAAAAGAGACAAGATGTGAAGACAAGTACAATAATAGCTAGTGCCTAATTTAACCTCATCTATGTTTCTCAAACTAAAGTAAGTATCCAGCTACAGAAGTGGTTTTCATTCCTGGATGCACATTAGAATCATCTGGGAAGATTATATAAAGTATTAATGCTACCCACAGAGATTCAGATTAATTTGTCATCAGTGAGGCCTAGGCATTAGCATTTTTAAAAGGTACCCTAGTATTTCCACTGTTCACCCAGAGTTACAACTCATTGAATTGGGGTAACACTCCAGTGTGCCAGGTGGTACACAAAACCACCAGATAAAAACTAAACACATCTTTCTGGAAAATCTATCTTTCTAAAAAATTTGGAGAAGAAAATATTTTGTTACTTTTTCTTTCACTTAGATTATTATACATGTAAGACATAAAATATACCTTATGTCTTATACATATAAGTTTAAGATAGATGTAAAATATACACATAGTAAAATATGCGAAATGGGAATAAGAAATGATGAATAGATAAGAATAAAAAGGTGAGTAAATTCTAAGTCTCACTGAAGTTAGGAAAGAAGGATATTAACAGTAGAAATGAGACAGCTAGAGGTATATGGTTTTCAAGCAAAACCATGTCCCAGTACTCTAAGAGGAATAAGTGCGTTCATTCATCTTTTCCTTCCTTCATTAGATATTTTTAAAAACTAATACAATAACTAGGGATATTATGCTTTCATTGAGACCAATTTCGTGTTTTAAATTTCTCCCATATGTTTACTCATACATAGAAATCTAGTAACTACATACTCAAATATTTACCTACTCATCAGTTTAGGCATATGTATGTGTGTTCATATATTTGAGCTTATCTTCTAATCATTGGGAAAACATTTTTTTAAAGGATGTGTAATGCTAGACTGCATTTATGTCTAAACAAGTGTAGCAGTTGCAGGTATGATCATACAGGCCTGGCTTGGATTCTATTTTTTTTCACAGATTATTTAATGTTTATGACTATGAGGCTCCTGAATAAACAATCCAAGTGGCAGAAAGAAAATAGGTAAAAATTTCCTTCTCATTTTGCTTAATATCACAGTGGTCTTTAGAACAACAACATAACACCAACACTTTTCCAAGTTTTCAGGTTGTTCTGGGCATTATATGCTTATTTTATCAAGCACTTCCTTATTTGATTAAAGCTGACTAGTACTGAAAAAAGCCACAACCGCATAATTCAATATATGTATGACAGGATTAAATTTCCCTGAACCTGTACTCTTAGCATCTATTATGTGAGAGACAAGCCAAGTTTAACTTCATTGTCTTGTAGTCTTTTGTCTTTGCAAATAATGTCAGTACTCCCTTCAGAAGGATTCCAGCAATGACTTCTGCCAACAACCTTCCTCACTTTTCTCCCATTTTCTCTTCAGGGTTAATTAATCTAAAAGTACTTACTAATCCATCTTAACTGCAGCTTTCAGGGGAGAAAAAGATAGGAGTTTGATTTCATTCTCATCAAAGTAATTTTTGCAAAAACTCTTGCTGGGTAA
Source organism: Plecturocebus donacophilus (assembly GCA_004027715.1). Classification (NCBI taxonomy): domain Eukaryota; kingdom Metazoa; phylum Chordata; class Mammalia; order Primates; family Pitheciidae; genus Plecturocebus; species Plecturocebus donacophilus. The sequence goes on along the minus strand of PVKP010019768.1, from coordinate 18,479 downwards.
AATCAACCAGTGACTATTTGGACACTGCAAAATCACCATAGTAACATTGTCACCTCATCATGTCAAGACCTGTTCACTGCTTGGGCTTTTAGGAGAGCTACTGTATTCAGTGCTACAAACTGAGATGCAGACGAATAGATGTGAGAGGTTCATGACTATGCTCAGTTAGGAAAAATGTCTCATGCCTTAATTTAAAATATTCATGTTGAATATTTATATTATTTGGAAATCCTCACAACCATAAATCCTATGCATTACAGCAACGCTTTGAGTAAGCTAAAAAGTTCACTGATGGGTGGGAGGAAAAATGAGAGAACTAGTGGCATCAAGGCAGTTTCCCACGGTGAAAGTATCCAAGTTTCTTGCTCCATTTGGCAAAATCGAAGTGGATTTTGACGATTTGCATGGAAAGTTATTTAGGTGGGCAAGAGCTGTTTAGTAGTCTGGATTTTTAAAATGAGAAAGCAAAAAGATCACAGCAGGAGGAAATTGCAGGCTGGGAGAGAATTAGTGGTAGAAGGTTTGGAAGTGATTTTCCTGACTTCCCCATGAGTCATGCACATTCTAAAGGTATTAGAGCGAGTCTTGGAGAAGTGAGCTACTTGTCCCCAACAAAGATGTTTCCAGGGCTAATAGAGAAGAAATTAGAGTCAAACCATATAGTCAAGAAAGCCAAGAGGAGACTAAGACACAGGATCCCACAGCAAGCCCATGGAAAGAACAAAATATCAGATGGAGGTAAGATAAATGGGTTTGCTGATAGAGATCATACCCAGAGCTAACAAAACTCTGAAATCTTAAAGTCTTATCCACTATTTGAATACAGATTCCTGTACTTCTAGCTATCTCATTTCTACTGTTAACATCCTGCTTTCCTAACTTCAGTGAGACTTAGAAATTTACTCACCTTTCTATTCTTACCCATTCATCAGTCTCTTCTTGTTCCCATTTCTCATGTGGACAATAATCCAGCATTGAATCGTCCATTTGGCTGTTCCTCAATTCTTATGCCTCCTCCTGCTGCGTCTGCCTACCATAACCTCAATCTGGACAATACCACAATCACTACCACCTAAAATGGAAGAGGTAGGAATAAAATGCAGAGCTGTGCCCATCTGTGTCACTGAAAATTCCAGTAAATTTTGTCCCAGAAACTAGCTTAGACTTGAGAATGAACTTGGGTTTCCCTCCCATCAAATGGAAAGAGCCAGGCTCACAAAAATCCTGATTCATTTGTTAATATCTGTATAGAGAGATAAAGAGTGGCACTACTCTGTTGTTTTTCGTGTAGAGAGGTAAGAAGCACAATCAGGCCAGGCACGGTGGCTCACGCGTGTAATCCCAGCACTTTTGGAGGCTGAGGCGGGCGGATCATGAGATCAGGAGATCGAGACCATCCTGGCTAACTTGGTGAAACCCTGCCTCTGCTAAAAATACAAAAAATTAGCTGAGCATTGTGTCACGTGCTTGTAGTCCCCGCTACTCAGGTGACTGAGGCAGAAGAATTGCTTGAACTCAGGAGGCAAAGGTTGCAGTAAGCCAAAATCATGCCATTGCACTCCAGCCTGGGCAACAAGAGTGAAATTCTGTCTCAAAAAAAAAAAAAAAAAAAAAAAGATAATATTGCTACAGGTTTATCCTTTGTCCAATCCTCCTGGATAATACATTAATGCTAATGGTGTCAATTGCTACTGAGTATGCAATAATTCCTAAATATACATATCTAGCCAAGGGTCTTCCTTCTCATCTGTAGACTTTTAAATAAAACTACCTGTGAGAATTTCCACTTGAGTGCCTAAGAAGACACTGTAAATGGAATACACCTCAAACTGAACCCATCGGTTTTCCTCCCTATCTTTTTCTCTTCCCAGACTACCCTATCTAGGTGGGTGGCAGCACCTATATGCATCACTGAAATCAGGGACCTAAATGTCATCTTTGACCTATCACCTTCCTTTACTCTCCTCTTATCAAATTTGTCATCAATCTCAATTAATTCTACTGTTAAAATATCTCTTAAATTATTGACACTTATCTATGTCCACTCTGACTACCTTCAGAAACTTATTAGTTCTTACTTTGTTTACTATGAAAACCTTTTAACTGGTCCTCCTATCTGTACTTGTAATCCCCTTTAACCTGCTTGCCACACTGCCACCACTTTCATTTTTCTAAACCCTACAATGGCTTCACTCTCAGTGACTTCAGGTAAGGTTCTTCATAATAATTATCTGTCTGCCCAGTTTTTGCACTTGTTATATACCAGTTATACTCAACTAAAAAGTACCGGTTGAGCCAAGCCTCTCACACTTTTGCACGTGCTTCTTCCTCTCCCTGGAAGGACTCTTCTACCCACTCCGTTTTTCAAATTAGTCTCATGTGGCCTCAATATTGGCTCCCTCTGAGAGTCTTCCAGATGGGTTTAGGTGGCCCTTCTTACAAACCATCTCTTGTTCCTTCCAAAACAGAGCGTGTCATCCTGCACTGTAATTGCAAAGTTACTGTCCATCTCCACTACTAGACTATGCTGTGAGAACTCTTTGCATCCATGGTGCCTAGCTTGAGGTTTTACACAGAGTAGGCACTCGGTGAAGGTTTGTTAAAAATAATTATCGATGATTATTAGCCAACTAGAAATAATGTCTAATATAACAGGTAAAATACAAATGAATAATATATTTTTTAAATAACATTTCTTTTTCATAGAAAGATTTGAATGCATTCGAGAGATTTTAAAATCCTGCAGAAGGGCTAAAATTATTGGCTAAACTCTGCTCCATGGTTCAGGGCTTCGCCATGTAATACCTATAGCTTAATTTTTTTGTGTTATTTATTATTTGATCATTAAGTCATACCCTGCTGTTTTTTATGGCCATATTAAGGATGTGTTTATGCAGTAACTCAAGTGTTCAGAAATGCATACCATCCATTAGAAAGTCCCTTTTCTTGTATGGCCACCTGCCTGCTTGTTGCGACCTTTTTTCTCTCCTAACTTTTATGTTTCTGAAATACTTTTAAACTAGATACTATTATGCAGAATCTCAATACTATATTATTTCTGTTCTTTTGTACTGAAAGGATAGGCAATAATTTCTCTCTTAGCCCATTTGTGAAATATAATATTTTAAATTTTGTTTAGAAGAAAAACAGTAAAAGAGAAATTTGATAGGGATCTATGATTGAAGTGAAGAATAAAAAGCTTCCTGCTTTAGCCATGTCATCCCAATGGAAAGTATAAAATGGCCAGTTACTAAGAAAAAGTCTAAATAAACCTCAAAGACGAGATTTGATATAACATTGAACAAATGCATGTCTCATATTATTCTCTTCCAACAACGAGGAAACCTACCGAAATATTGCACATTCATATTCAGAATGAGAGAAGCTCTCGTTTATTATTACGGATTGAACATACTATTATGGATTGAAAAAATTTATGTTTCAAAGTCCTAAAACCAGATGTAATGGTATTTGGAGGGGGACCTTTTGGGAGGTAATTAGATTTAGATAAGGCCATGAGGGTGGGGACCTGTGATGGGATTAGTATCCTTATAAGAAGAGCAAGCTAGACCAGAGCTCTCTCTCTCACCATATGAGGATACAATGAGAAGGCAGTCATCTAAAAGCCAGGAAGAGAGGCCTCACCAGAAACCAATCATGCTAGTTCCCTAATCTCAGACATCCAGCCTCAAACTATGAGAAATAAAGTTTTGTGATTTAAGCCACCAAGTCTAGAATATTTTATTATGCCAACCCACGCTGACTAATACATTTATACAAAACTAACTCAATTTACCCCTACACAAAGTTTAGCACAGGAGGAAAATAAAAGAATTATTTGTCTCTTTACTCAGTTTCTGCTAATAAGTGGCAGAAAGCTTTTCTTTTCTGCCAACAGACTTAGAGTCTCCAAAATTCTATTCAACAAGAATTCTTCTGATAATCCATAATCTTCACCCCATCCATCTGCTTCTCAAAAGTACACAATGGTATAATTTGGGAGAAAACATTGTATACTGTACTGTAAAGTCAAATTTAAGACAATGTGAAATGAGATAAAATATTTTAAAGGTATATCCAAAGATGTCTTAAAAATCTCACAACAAAGATTGCTTGCAGGAAATTTTGAAATAATTTATAATCATATAAGCAGCTTTAAAAACTTCAGTGAGAACAGGAAAAAACATCTTCCCAATTGTGATCCCAAATGTAACTCAAACAATGGGTCTTATGCCCCAAATCCATTAAGTTATCCTATTAGTCTTTGCGGAGTCAATTAGTCTTTGCAGAGTTAAACATCAGCTATTTCATCATGGAGATGTGGTTTATGTCAGTCAACACAGCATCCACTAAAGAGGTGAAAGTCACCACTTATATTCTGACGTCTGGTACCATCTGGTGAATTCCCAGGAATGTGAGAGCATTTCATCTCTACTAAAAGAGGCTAGCCTGCAGTAACCATTCATACAAGCTCAAAAAAGAAAGCATATCTATGCCCAAGCAAGGACAATGCCAGAATACAAATAGCCTACTCCTCCCAAAGCAAGCTATTCTTGTGCCTGAGAAGAAGTTTCAAGCTCATTATCAATTTAAAAGATTCAAACAATTTAACTTGATCTAAAAGTGAATTGTTACCCAATTAACCTACACAGGGGGTTGCTTTTCTTGTCAAACAAGCCCTCAGTGCTGTTGATATAAATGACATCGTAACTAGATCATGGCTAAGAAAACACTTAGGTGTGTTGAGAGATGGTTCACCGGACCAATTAGAAAGTGGATAGAAGGGAGAAAAAATGAAGACACAAAAAGAACTAGAAAGTCTCCCAACTTGTTAGCTTCAGTGCAATCCCAATCAAAATTCTAGCAAGTTGTTTGCAGATATCAACAAACTGATTCCAAAGTTTATATGAAGAGGAAAAAGATTCAGAATAGTCAATCAATATTGACGGAGAAAAACAAAGTTGAAGGACTGACACTACCAGACTTTCAGAATTACTGTAAAGCTACGGTAATCATTAGTGGGATATTGGTGAATGAATAGACAAATAGATCAAAGATATGGAATACAGAGACTAGAAATGGACTCACATAAATACAGTTAACTGATCTTTGACAAAGGAGCAAAGTTAATATAATAAAGACAGTGTTTTGAACAAACAGTGCCGGCGCAACTGGACATCCACGTACAAAAAGTGAATATGGGCGTAGACTTTATGTCCTTCACAAAAAGTTAACTCAAACCGGACATAGACTTAAATGTAAAATACAAAATTATAAAATTCCTAGAAGGTAACATAGGAGAAAACCTAGACAACTTTGAACATGACAATGACTTTTTAGATAAACCACCATGGCAACATCTATGAAAGAATTTATAAGCTGAACTTTATTAATTTTTTTAAAATCTACTTTGTGAAAGACAATGTAAAAGAATGAGAATATAAGCCACGGAAAGAAAATGTTTGTAAAAGACACATCTAACAAAAAACTGTTGTCCAAAATATACAAAGAAATCTTAAACCTCAACAATAAGAAAACAAATTGATTCAAGATGGGCCTATGATCTTAGCAGACATCTCATCAAAGAAGACGGCAAATAAGCGTATGTAAAGGTGATCCACATTATATGTTACCAGAGAAACGCAAAAGAGAACAGCAATAAGACACCACTATATACTTTATTAGAATGGACAAAATCCAGAACGACAATACCAAATGCTGGTGAGGATGTGGAGCGACAAGAACTCTCATTTATTGTTGGTAGGAAGGCAAAATGGTTCAGCCACTTTGGAAGACAGTTTGACTGCTTCTTACAAGACTAAACATACTCTTACCAAGTACTCCAGCTACTGTGCTCCTTTGTATTTACCTAAAACAGTTGAAAATGTATGTCCACACAGAAACCTGCACAAGGATGTCTATAGCAGCTTTATTCATAATGGCCAAAACTTAGAAGCAACCAAGATACCCTTCAGAAGGTGAATAGAAAAACAAACTTTGGCATATTCAGACAATAGAATATTGTCAAGTGATAAAATGAAATGAGTTATCAAGTCATGAAAAGCCATGGAGAAAAATGCACATTACTAATGAAAAAAGTCAGTCTGAAGGCTACATATTATATAATTCTGATATTATATATTCCAATATACAATATTACATATTATATAATGCCAATTATATGACATTCTGAAAAAGACAAAACTGTGGAAACACTAGCAATATCAGTGGTTTCCAGGGGTTAAGGGAGTAAATAGGCAGAGCATAGTGGATTTTCAGGCTGGGCCAAAAAACTCTGTGATACTATAATGATGGATACAAATCATAATACATTTGTTAAGACCCACAGAATGCACAATACCAATAGTGAACCCTAGTGTAAATTATAGACCTTGTGTGTCAACGATGTGTCAGTATAGGTTCATCAGTTGTAACATATGTACCACTCTAGTGGGGCTGTTGACAAAGGGGAAGGCCATGCTTGTGTTGGGACAGGGAATATATGAGAAATCTCTATACGTTTTTCTTCATTTTGTAGTGAACTTAAAATGCCCTAAAAATATAAATTCTTTAAAAAATATTTTTTAAGAGTAAGAGTCCAAATTGATGATGTTTTTACAGAGATAGTTTCATATGAATTCGTGACCAGACAAAAATTCCCAAACTGACTATTAACTTTCCATGATTCATGGCAAAATAAGTTGGAAGCACCACTAGGCTGGAAGCTAAAAATTTTCCCATCACACTGCAAGAACAACATGACTGATTACTTGATTTTTAACCACATTTTTGTATTGATGTATCCTTTTTTGAGTTAAGGGGTAGAAAGGTAAGTAGCTCAAAATAGGTGAATTATTCTTAGAAAAATATCCCAAAGATAAGGATAAAACAAGCCACATTTAGTGTCTGAAGCCCCAACATAACAATGACAATAAGAAATATTAAGTCTCTAATGAATCATGTTACGATGATGCTGAGCTCACAAGCTTCTCTGGTGATTTCTGAACCCCCAAAGCAGCATGTAGTAGATATTTACTGAATAAATGAATGAATGAATCTATGGAGGTGTTTGACTATACTTTGGTCGTAACAACATAAGGATTCTTACTGTCAACATTTCAACCTTAGGAGGTTTGATTTTAGGTAAAGATAGCAGGTAATCTTAACAATGCCAGACCAGATGGCAATTCTGAGCACATTTTCGCCTTACTCCCCTCTGAAGAAAAGTGGACCTAAGGTCAAAGGACACTCTGAGAGATGACTAATTTTCAAAAATCAATTAGAGATTTCTCACTCTCCTTTATACATTCACTGGCACCTGTGACTAACAATTTGCTCCAAAGCGAAATTCAGCATAAGGCAGGTCCATCTTGAACCCTATCCAAAGGGGTTTAATTACTGAATCACCAAAAAAAAAAATCTTGTTATAAAATGGATTTACCCAAAAGGCAGCCAGATGGCTTAGTTCCAATGTATTAGTAAGGATAAAAAGAACAAGAAACATGTTGTCCACTCCCCCGCCCCCACCTCACCCAAGATGTTTGTTGTGTTGCTTATAGTCAAAACCCAGGTAACAGAGAAGTTGATGCCTAGGAAAGGAGATAGAGCTGGCGTTATGACATTCCTTCAGCAATTGAACAGAATCCCTGAGGTCTCAACAGGTATTGGGGGAAGAAAATTTCCTCTAGACCAAGATCATTGTTTCCAAAAATGTGGGTGCAACTTGCCTCCATGAGCAACTGTATCTTAGGAACAGAAATTTTAATTGACTGAAACCCACTGTGTGAAACTTAGAATGGAAATTGGGTTCTCCACCTCCGCAGCACCTTTATTTTGGGCTATGAAGCTTTGGAAGGACAGCAGGGAATACAAACTGGCTATGGGTTGTCTCCTGTATTATTCACTTATGTACCAAAAAAAAAAAAAAGGCAGAAGAAGAAAAAAAGAAAAATAAAAACCTCCCTGGTTCCAAGGGAGTCACACAAAAGATAAGAGCACTGCTGGAGAGATTTGTACTTGTTGGTTTGTGAAGTAAAGCCCACTTTTGTATATTTTGTAATAAAAGCAAAAGCAATTGTGATACGTCGTCTCCAGGAAGTTTGTCACCATGAGATTTTTGTTAGATGTCTTTACAGTGTTATTCAAGTCTATGTACAGATCTCTTTGAGGGCAGGGACTGTGTCTTCTTCATTCCCCAAACAGCACAGTGTCTGTCACAGTAGGTTCTCAATAAATATTTATGAAATGAATATCAGATGAATGAATGAAATGATGAAACCACAGTTCTATATATTTCAAAACCTCAAAATATGTAGGCACAGTATATTATAGTATAGAAAGGAAAAAATGTCTTGCAGGAAAATAACTAAGAAATCAACAGGCTCATTGTCTTGATTTTTAAAAATAAGAAAAAGGAGGCCCCAGAAAGTTACAATTGACTAGAAAAGGAGTAATGCAATCTCAAGATTTTGAAAAATATATACAAAGTATGTGTGAATTCCACACTGTTTCAATGACAGCTGCACTACCTGGCTGTCTCTTGACTTCCAACTCACTTCTGGGTTCTCTTCTTGTACATTTATTTTCTCAAACTATTTTTGTAAAACCTAATTAGGTAAATCATATTCTGGAATGGATTCCAAAGATACATTTAAAAACTCCTTCCCTGCAGCAATTTCTTAAGACTAATGGTATTGTAGTCAATGAGCCGCCTTGTTCAAACTGTCCAGGTGAAATTGAAGAAGAACCAAATTTAAAGGATTTCAAAATGAATTTAGTGGTGATGTAGTGATGTTATACATTAGCCAGGCAATTAGATGTAAAATGCTAAGTTTAGATAGCCATCACCATATGTCAAGCAGACAGTGATGACTGGGCAATGTGCATAGGAGAAAGCGGAGGTAGTGGTTGGCCCAATTCCTTATTGCTTAGACTCCATATGCCCAGCTCCAGCCTCACAAGAAGAGGAACAGTGGCCTCTTTGTAGTGTCACTTGATGAGTCGTCACCCCAAACCATTTTTCCAAATAACTTCCTCAGATGCCTGAATTTTTATTTCAACACAAACAGGCCTGGAAGAAATTCTATGCTGATTGTCTTTTAGATAGAAAGACTCATAGCTGTGGCGGTAGATAAGGGTTCTAATATAGGCGTCATTACCACTCTCTAGCTGCGCAATCTAGGGTAAGTTAACCAGCATTTTCAACCTTAGTGCTTTGGATGTTTTTAAATCTGTAAAATAGAGATTTGAAGTGCTACCTCTCAAAGTCATTGCAAGGCTTATACTAAATACCACATGTAAAGCCTTATAAAGTTGGTGCTTAAGGAAAAGAAAGAAAAGAGCAGGATCAGGGAGATGACAATTAGCTGAGCTTTATAGTTAAGCCTCCCATCTCTATTAGATTATCAAATTCAAATCTTGACTGCTGTGTAATTTTGGACAAGCAACGTACCTTTTCTGTGCCTTTGTTTCTTCATCTGTAAATAAGGAATAATAATGGTACATATACCATAATTTATTATATAAGTTCAGTGATATCATAGCGGTATCATATTAGTATTTGGGCTCAGTAAACTGAGCTCTTAACAGCAGAAATGCAGCAGATAAGAGTATTTCAGGAGATAAAGTGAAGGGGAAGCATGCCCAAAACACACAGAGATATAAAGGAGCCTTAAAAAGAAATGTAAATGGAGATCAAGAAGATAGTGCTTATTGTAACATTTATCCAGGTCTGTGTGGGCTTCATCTTTCTTTATTTCCCTGCATCCCGCTAAAAAAAATCTGCTGTCTTGGACTATTCATTGTAATTTGTTTCATTTGCTTTTGAATTTACAACTAGTATTCAGCCACTGACCTGTATTTACAATTAACAAGTCAAAGCATAAAAAAAAAATTGCATCTCCACCCTTCCCAGAGAGACTATAAAGCCAAACCACCCTTCCCTTAATAATAAGGCTAAACAGATGATGCTTGCCCTGTGGCCTAAAGTTTAGCATTCTCAGGCTGCAACAGAAAACAACATAAATGAGCTCCAGAATTAAAGATTCCCCACCCTTCTAGCAGATTTCAAGTTTAGGCCTAACAAAGGCAATGTGTTCTACCAACGAGGGGAGTCATGCCTCATCACAAATTTTAGTCTTAAGGTCAGAATTTTCTGACGGTTATGGGGTAATTGTTTGGACTGAAAAACTAAGACGTATCCAGTCATTGAGCTAGGTTCATGCTCCTGGTAGAGTGAAATACTATTGTCATTTGAGTCCAGTCCTCTGTGTCTGGGCCCAACCTGGGCTCCCAAGTGAGTCAGATTAAATTACAGACTTCAATTTTGATCCCTTTATATTTCAGTCAGACCATAAGGCATAATTACTCCTTTCTTTTCCCCATTTCTTCCTTTAGGCTCCTCATCATATTTCACTAGTAAATGTATTTTTTATTTCTATATCTTAAAAATAATAAAATGTACAGAGTTTACACATAGAGTTTTAAGAATTCTAACAAATGGCATATCTGTGTAACCAACACTAAATCAAGATATAGATTTCCTTCATCCCTGTAAGATCTCTTTCCAATCAATACTTCCTAACCCTCATCACTCCCTAAAATTTTTCTTCAGTTTTTATCCTTATAGATTAGTTTTTATTATACTTGAACTTCTTATAAATACAAGGATACCATCTGTATCTTTTATACCTATTTTCATCTGTTCAGCATATTTTTGTTATTCATCTATGACGCTGAATGTATCAGGAGTTTTATTATTGAGTATTTTTCCATCAAGTGAATATAATACAACTTGGTGTATACGCTTCTGTTAATGGACATTTGATTGCTTCCTCTTATTGGCCACTGTGAATAAAGCTACTCTGGGCATGCATGCACAAGTTTTTAGTGGATTCTTGTTTTCAATGTTGGGTAAAAACCTAGGAGTGAAATTGATGGACTATAGAATAAGTATATGTTTAACTTTATTAGGATCTACTGAGCTGTTTTTCAAAGCGTTTAGATACCTCATATAAGCCAGTCATTTTTATTTTAACAATTCTAGTGGGTGCATGGTGGTACCTCTTTCTGGTTTTAAATTGTATTTCTCTGATGACTAATGAGTTGAGTATCTTCTCATGTGCTTATGGACCATTCCTATATATGGTTTGTGAGTATCATTTACTTGTTTTTGTGGATTGTATTGCATTATATTGTATCATAATTGTGATATACATTGTACTATATTGTATTAGGTTGGTGCAAAATTAATTGCTGTTTTTGTCCTTACTTTCAATGGCAAAAGCCAAAATTAATTTGTACTAACCTAATGTATTATATTTAATTTACAATTAATGCATTATATTAAACATGTTTGTCCTGTCTAAAAACTCTGTGCCCACCCTCAGGCCATGACAATATTCCACTGTGGTTACTTCTATAAGCTTTATAGTTTGAGATTTTACAGTTAAGTCTATGATTATCTCCAATTCATTTTTTTGCATATGCTGTGAGGCAGGAGTCAAAGTTGCTCTAACACCCTTCGTCAAAAATACTGACTTCCCTCTTAAGTATATTTTTCAATTCCATGCTTCCTCAATTGTGAGTGCCTCTGTGCTAAAGTGTATGATTGATTTATCCTTATAATCTTAGGGTAGAGCACAGTGTCTGTCTTGCATGGGAGCTTCATAAGTGGACACTGAATGAATACGTTCTCTATGAACTGAAGGAAAGCTAGGTTAACAGTTGAGATTTTTCTATTTTTATACATATTTTTATCTTTTATCTCTAAATAAAATCCAAATTCCTTACCAGGTGTTGCATGATACATCCCACTCTTTTTTCTAACCTTATCTTTTCATATACCCTTCCTATAAAATTCATATATTGAAATCTTCAGCCCCAGTGTGGCTATATATGGAGTGAGGGTTTTTAGGAGATAATTAAGGCTAAATAAGGTTCTTAAGGGTGGGGCCCTGATTCCATAAAGTTGGTTGCTTTATATAAAGCAGAAAAGAGGGAGAACTCTCCTTTTCTCTCTCCACAGACACATACCAACAAAAGGCCACATGAGGACACAGTGAGAAATTGGAAGTCTGCAACCCAGAAGACAGCCCTCAACAGAACCTAGCCATTCTTATACCCTGATCTCAGACATCCAGCCTCCAGAAGAGTGAAAAGATGCAATTCTTATTTGTAAGCAACCTGGTCTATGGTATTTCATCATAGCAGCCCAAGCTAAGACAGCTCCCCATCCCACTCGCCATGCTGCAGCGACATGAGCCCCCCTTTTGTTCTTCAAGCTCACAAATCCCTCCCAACCTTAGAACTTGCTGTTCCCTCTGCCCAGAATTCTCTTCCAGTTCTTTTCATCCTGTAAGTCTTGTCCTTTAGATCTAAATTCACATGTGACATCCTCTGAGAACTATCCTCTGAGAACTTATCTCAAAGAGTCTTCCCAGTTACTCTCTACCTTACCTTCTAGTTTATAATCTTCACACCACTTTTCCACATTTGTAATCATTTGCTTTTCTATATGTGTGATATGGTTAGGCTTAGTGTCCCTACCCAAATCTCATGTTAAATTGTAATCCCCGGGGAGATTACAATTTAGGGAGAGGCCTGGTGGGAAGTGACTGGATTGTGGGGGTGGTTTTCCCATGCAGTTCTCATGATTGTGAGTGAATTCTCACTTGATCTAATGGTAGATTTTACAAATGGTAGTTTTTCCTGTGCTGACTTGTTCTCTCTCCTGCCACCCTCTGAAGAGGTGACTTCTGCCATGATTGTAAGTTTCCTGAGGCTTCCCTAGTCATGGGGAACTGTGAGTCAGTTAAACCTCTTTTCTTTATAAATTACCCAGTCTCGGATGTTTCTTCTTAGGAGTGTGAGAATGGACTAATACAATGTGTATTTATTTATTTAATATTTGTCACCACCCCCTAAGTAGATTCACACAATCAGCCCCTTTAGATCAGAGATCTATACATTTACCATTTTGAAAAAATAACATAAAAAGCTAGGGAAATACACAGGTAAAGAAGGATGAAAGAAGAATCAGAATCTGACAGGTGAGTTTAAGAAGACTCCCTGGAAGATGAAAACTTTGAAATGTCTCTTTAAGGAGACAAATCTGGAAAATGATAGATGGATTTCAGAGCAAAGAGAGAGAAGGCATGCCTGGAAGAGACATACCAAGGCAGGGGTTAGTACATCTGACATGTAAATTTCTAAATCTGGAGACTAATTGGTATTCATTTTCAGGTACTGGTGCCAACTGGTGGAATATAAGGTTAACAGATATTTACTATATGGTTTCTGTTTGTGTACTGTAAGAAAGAGAAACAGACAGGCAAAAAGGCATTTAACATACAAGGTCAGTAAGTGCCACACAATTGCAACAGAGGCTCTGAGGAGTTCTGCACTTTGAAATCAGAGAGGTATTCATGAATGTGGGCCAAATGAACTGGACTTTGAAGAGGAAGTAGGATTTGGATAAATGTGGGTGACTTCAAGATAAACTAGCAGAGAGAAGAAGAACAGTAAGGCAAGGTTCATGAAGCTGTGGACAGTCCAGCTGATTGGAGACAAAGTGCGTAGATGGTAGAACTCAGAGAAATCTGGACAATACAGGTGTGAAGCACAGTGGCTAGAAGGACACAGTTCTGACCTTTACATCAGACAAGTACCCAGGAATCTCAATGCAGTATGGCATGTTCCCTGATGAAGCAGGTGTTTTGGAGGCACATAGGTGGGAGTATCTGGCCAAGACTTGGGGGCCACTGAAGGCTACATTTGGGAGGAAGTTTGAGGGATGATAGTAAAAGATAAGTAGAAATTAGCCAGGGAAAAGGTGGAACATATTCAAGCAAGGCCAAAAACATGTGCAGAGATGCAAAAAGAGAGAGGCGTGTTACATTGAAGCATAGTATTTTAGTTAGTTTGGAGCTTTCCATTTAAGGCTAAAAGTTCCGAGAGATGGTGCTGAGGAGGAAAGAACTAGTTCATGAGAGCCACTACAATCCACTTTCAGCTGTTTGGACTCAGAAAATACTTAAAGATGTGCATCAATGATGAGTCTAAATCCGTTTCATTTAGTTTCACTCCCTGACTCTGCCTTACTGCAAAGTGTATTTGAGAGGAAGAAGAAAACCAGGAGGTTAGACAGAAGACTACTATAGCATATTTGGGTGAGAGATGATAGTGGTTTGAAAGCAGGGAGGCACCATGGGATTGAAAGAAGTGAAATCAATGAAGATATGTTAAAAGAGTAAAGTGACACAATTTAGTTACTGATTTAATTTTAGAGTTTGAAGAGAAGAGTTTCCCTGGCTTTCTCGCTTGAGCAAAGTTTTCTAGGTTCAGTTTTAGATATGTTGAAGAGGGGGTAACCGTGAGCCACCCAAATGATTGGTTCAGGGGCAATTGGATGAACTATCCTAGAGTGAGAAGATAGATCACACTAGAGGTGAAGATTTAAAACTCTTTAGCACCTGGGAGATAGTGTAAGAAGATTCAGGAAGAGTGTGGTTCAAGTTCTTGAATAAACTTTTTCTTCACTTTCTAATTGGATTAGCTTTTTAAAGATGGATCAATTCAAGTGTTTGATATTCTGGCAATTGCCATGCCATTGCTTGAGGCAGTTGCTTTAACTTTTTGTCTTCTAAGTGCCACCTATAGAAAAAAACCTAATATCTTCTACATCAAAATTTCAAAATGTCTGTTGCAACTTCAGTTCTTCCACTTAACTGTTTAATTTCTCTCTAAATGTACCCAGAGACCTGCTGATATTTCCATATTGAAGGACCTTGATCTTAGCCTTGTGAAATAACCAGGCTTGCAATTGAGGAGAAAAATTGTCAAAGATCTGCTCTCTGAAATAACCTTTTCAAATATTTTGTGTGATTTAAATTATTTTTATGTGTGCAAGAAGAGCTAGTTGATAATGCTTCAACTTAGATTAGGATTCCACAAACAGCCATGCTGAAAACTTGTATTCACTACAAAGTAGTATCTGAACAAGAAAAAATGGGAGGAAGCATTCCAAAATAATAACATTAAGCCTCTAAGATGATGAGGGACTTATTTCATCTTTACATTTTTTGTACTTTTATGACTTGTATTATTTTACAACATAAATAAGGAAATATTGATATAGAGGTTTTACTATCATATTGCATTACATTTGTACAAAATAATATTAGCATTGGCATTGTTTTTAGTGTTTTTAGTAGAATTGTATTATCCAACATTCCTTTAAATGTCTTTATTACTGAAGGATTCATTTTAATTTTATTGTAAGCAAAATGTAGTCCAGGTACAGATGGTTTAAAGATGACTTAATAAGCAGGGAACAAATTTTTCAGCAATCTGGTTCTGTATTCATCATGAGATTGTAGCATTAAAAATGGCCTTTATCATACAGATAAAGCTAAGAGAATTCATGGCTTTACAAGCTTCCAGTTAGTGGCAGAAATGAGACTAAAACTTTAGTTTTTTGTGTAAAGGGCTGGAAAAAATCATTTTTTATATTTTAATAGATCAATTTAATTGACCATCCTATTTTCAGGCTCAGTATAACTGGAAAGTCAATATTAACAGTAATAACAACTGCTAGCAATTTGAAATAAATCAGTCTGATAAATTGTACACAATTAAGTTCTTATTTAAATGATTTTCTAAAATTATCAGAAATCATAGAAAAAAGTATGGGAACATGATCTGAAAGTGTAAGACATGCTCTTTACTGGTAAGACTAAATGTAAATTCTGAGAACTCTTTTCTTTGTTCCTTCCCAATCAAATGCCATCATGTTTGCCCTTAATAAAGAATTAAAACTGGCTGGCTGTGGTGGCTCACACATGTAATCCTAGCAATTTGGGAGGCTAAGGTGGGCAGATCACCTAAGGTCAGGAGTTCGAGACAAGCCTGACCCACACAGCAAAACCCTATCTCTCCTAAAGATACAAAAAGTAGCCAGGCATGATGGTGCACCCCTGTAGTCCCAGATATTTGGGAGGCTGAGGCTTGAGAATCTCTTGAACCAGGAAGGCAGAGGTTGCAGTGAGCCAAGATCATGCCACTGCACTCCAGCCTGGGTGACAGAGTGAGACTCTGTCTCAAAAAACCAACCAACAAACAAAAGAATTAAAACTGAAACTATGGGACTATGGGTCCCCTACTTTGTACTTCATGGAAGTTTAAGAAAATGATCAAAAAGATAGAAAGAAATGTCCTATGGACTAGCCAATACTGTCTGAGAGAACAGTGATCAAAATCTTATTTTTTAAAATAGTCAAAACCTTGTTAAATTTTTTTGTACATAAACCAAATTAAATATTCACTAAGAGTTTCCTAATAACTGTTATAGGAGGGCAAATGAAAAATCAGATTGGAAAAGGGCATAAAAGCATTTAAGTAATTTTTTAGTAAACATGATTTATGCTTCTGTTTATGCTCTAAAACAGTGGGAAGAAATGGTATTAACTGTAGTATGTGATATCCAAAACAATCTCATTTATTTCATTTTATTCTTAGTAGCCTAATTTTTTGTTTTGTTTTAATCTGTAATGTAATATAGTATCAAATAACATAATTTCCTGTACATTAGTCATAGTCTTCCATTTTTTCTGCATCAAATGTTGGTGGTCAGATACATAATCTACCCAACTCATTAATATCTTCACCTTGGAACAGTTCAGAGACAGATGTGTTGGCTGGTTTCCTGCTAACTTTAGTACTTCCTTATGGAGAAAATTATCCATTTTAAAATGAGTTGTAAATAGTCTACCACAATGAAAAACAAAAAAGTTGTTTTATCTCAATCACATCTCTAACTGTGAATCAATATATGGAAAATAATTTTTTCATCTGCAAATGCATCTAATGTCCTTAATAATTTTATCTCCATCTTTTGAACTTGTGGCTTATACAGTTTTTCTCTCATGAAACATGTAATTCTTTGCATTTTCATTATTCATTTTAAAAGTCTAATAAGGAGTAAATGATAGGTTAGAGTTGGAAAACCTATTAAGAAGGCTGAGTATAGAAACATCTAATGGAAAAAGGAAACACTTAAGCCCTCTGTTAAGATGTCCTTTCTGACAAGAGCATTAAGTGGAACACTCTTGACTTGCTACTTCCTCTTGAGCAAGTGATTAATGTTGTTAGTAGAAAGACATGATCACAACATATAGTGCAGCAACTCAGTCTACTGTACTAGATTTATGAAGCCTGGGTCAGTATAAATTGTTGTAGGAGACTCACAACCTTGTAATTCACTAGGGAACAATGATCGAAATGAAAACATGGCCTTGATGTTGTCTTTGCTCACTATTTTCATTGGCAGATGTATAATTGAGTAAAAAACTATCTTGGCATTTAATGAGCAGGTAAAGTATGAGAAATAGCCCTCCTTGAATGTGGTCTTTAATCTTCAGTGATGGCTCAGGCATTAGAAACAAAGGTGAGTTTTACAGGGGCAGAGTTGACTAGTTATTCTGTTAACAGACTCCTCTGCCAGCTCTCCTGGATCAGTTAAAGTATTTATTTTCATGTTTTTACATTTTGAGTATGAAGAATTTGTAGTATGTTAGAATAACATTGTGCATATGAAAACCCGCCTTTAAAAATACATAATTCAACAATCCAACATAATACAGACAGTTATTTGACTTTGAAGTTTATTTTAAAGTCAATGGAAACAACCATCTACTCTGTTATTCTCATATAATTTATATCCACCTAGGTGATTTAAAGGACCTTCCAGGCCATTAGGCTAAAATAACAAAATAACTCATAAACATGGCATCAACTGCTGATTATCACCTCATTGTCATCTAAAGGGCTTGTTCCTTTTATTACATCTATTTCTTAACGTTCTCCTATTTTTAAAAGCTTTTATGCTTTAGCAAAATTGTTCTCATCAACAAAAGCATTGTCTGAATTACATGAATGTTCTTTGAATAGGGTGTTCACTCTTTTTAGTTGCTCTATGGAATCAACTGCAGAAGATCAGGCACTCATTAGGTTTTTTTGGAGGCCCATACTAAACCCTGAATAGAATAAATAACATTTAGTTTCAGCTGCAAGTATGGAGGCGAAAGAAGAAGTAAGTTCAGACTCATATAACACTTCCAAATAAAAAACAAACTGGAAATTTAGCAGATGATTGTGGTCACATTAACTTAGATTGATTTACAACATTTCACATGATTTTTAATGTCCTCTAGTTACCATATTAACTTCTGAAAGTTGGTTTAATTTTTTTTTCTTTTTTTCTTTTTTTTTAGAATAAAAAGATTGAAAGAGAGAAAGAAAGAGGAAGAGATTTTAGAAAAAGAGAGAAAAGGAGAAAGAAAGAAACAGGAAAAGAAAGAAAAAAGAATGAAAGAGAGAAAGAAAGAGGAAGAGATTTTAGAAAAGGAGGAAGAAAGAAACAGCAAAAGAAAGAAAAAAAAAGAATGGAAGAGAGAAAGAAAGAGGGAGAGAGAATGGGATTC